>VMDR010008619.1:0-36197 GCA_007922815.1 Macrotus californicus | reverse complement strand
GAATGTTTCTTTCTTTCTTCTGGTCCACACCATTGATTTGAGTCCCGTTTTTCTTCCCATCACTGTTGGTTCCCTGTACATTTTTCTTCATTTCCCTTATTGTATCCTTCATTTGTTCATCTAATTTGCGACCAAATTCAACCAAGTCTGTGAGCATCCTGATTACCAGTGTTTTGAAATGTGCATCTGATAGGTTGGCTATCTCTTGGTCGCTTAGTTGTATTTTTTCTGGAGCTTTGATCTGTTCTCTCATTTGGGTCATTTTTGTTGTCTTGGCGCGCCTGTTACGTAGTAAGGGGCGGAGCCTTAGGTGTTCACCAGGGCGGGGCGGCCACGTCGCTGCGTTGTGACGCTGTTTGTGGGGGAGGGGTCTGAGAGGGAACAATGGCGGCCACTCTGCTCCCTGCCGGTTACCAGTCACTTTCCGCACTACCCACAGTCCAATGGGGCCCCTCTGGTGCTGGCTCTGGTGCCGATTCCCGGTGGGAGGGCTGTGCACACTCCAGGACCCTGTGGGTCTCTCCAACGAGCTCTCCAGTGAGGCTGGGAGTTTCTCCCGCTGCCGCCGCCGCCGTCTCAACCCCCACAGGAGTTTTCAATCAGAGGCTCTGAGGCTTTATTTCCCCCGCGCTGGAACTCTGGGTTGTGGGGTCTGTCTTGCTCCCCAGTTGTTCCTCCCCGTTTATCCTCACGAGGGAGTGGGACGCCCGGTCCGCAGCCGCCACCTCTCCCGGCCAGCCGCGCCTTTCCCCGGTCCGCCAGCCGCCGCCCCGCCACGCGAGTCCTCTCCGCCCCTCCTACCGGTCTGGATGTATGTTTCTTAATTTCTTGGTTGTCGGACTTCCATACGGTTCAATTTTCTGTCAGTTCTGGTTGTTTTTTCTTTTAAAATTTGTTGTTGTACTTCTTTTGGTTGTGCGAGGAGGCACAGTGTGTCTACCTACGCCTCCATCTTGGCCGGAAGTCTCTAAAGAGGATCATTATTAACATTTTGGTGAATATTTTTCCAGATTATTTTTCTATGTATATACAACAGGGAAAATATTTTGAAACTATATTAATGTGTTTTTCTCTTTTGTACTTCCTTGTATGTCACCACCCACATTCTGTATGAAGCATCTTTTTTCATTAAACCTTTAAGATTCTTACAGCAGAAATATAAAAAGTAGAAAGAGCCAATATTCAGTTTTTACTTCAAAAATAAGATTTTTTATCAAACATTAAGAGTTTCAAGCCCTGACCCATGTGGCTGACTTGGTTGATATCATCCCACAGAGCAAAAGATGACTGGTTTGATTCCTGGTCAGGGCACATGCCTGGGTTGCAACCGATGTTTCTCTCCCTCTCTTTCTCCCTCCCTTCCCCTCTCTCTAAAAATAAATAAAATATTAAAAGAAAAAGAGTTTTGAAAGCCCAATGTTCAGAACAGAGAAACAGATTTTTAAATAATTTTATTTTTTATTAATACAAGACAAGACAGAGCCAGTCAACTAAATCACAGTTTTACTAAAAGCCAGGAGTTGAGAAATCTCAGGATGAGGAAAGTGTACTTGATGAGGGGGCAAGAGCCCAGGGTGGGGGGGCAGGAGAGGAAACTTTTGCTCAGAGGATTATGGGGGAAAAAAAGGAAATAGGGGAAATAGAAGCAGACAGTCAGAGAGCTGTATTCTGGACCATTACTCTCTGGACTGAATTTTCTGGAGGGCAAAGCATATTAAACAGTTGGAAGGGTCAGCTGAAGGCAAGGGAGCCTTTCTCCTGCCTCCCAAAAGAAACCTAGGAACAGACTGCAGCTCAGGGAGGCCCCACGCTAGTATATGCTGCAGGCTGAGCAATAGCAGAACGACAGTGGGATGTGACTAGACAGACTAAGCAGAACAGCAATCCCAAACTGGTCTTGGCTCCCATGTGACATAGAAGGAATCCCTCCAGAAGTCCAAAAATTAGATGAGCATTAGTTGGGGAGCAGCTAGTGTACATCAACCAGACCAGCTGTCCTGCAGTGGAAACCAGCCCCCCACCTAGTGCCATAAGGACGGGTGAGTGTACCCCCAGGCATAAGACACCATCATGGGAAGGAGGATGGTGAGGGGAGAAACAGCCTTGTTAGATCATTGAATTTTGAATTGATTAATATCTACCTGTGAGAGACCATATTAAATCAAAATAGACTTTTAAAAAGACTATTTAATCTGGAAAATGTTGAGATAATATGGAAAGGTGGGAATGTGTGAGAAGATTAAATCAGTCAGGAAAGCAGAGAAACCACATGCTCTTGCTTCTGAGTAGAGCAGTGTCCTTATTAGATCTTATGCTTTTAGCAAAATAAGTAAAAATGAATAAAAGTGTATAAATATTTTTAGCATACAAACTTTTGTAACCTTATGTTTTTCACTTTATGATATTGTTTATTTTTTGGTTTGTTTACATTTCCTTTCCCCCAGCTGGGCTATACATTTCTCATGGGCATGGACAGTATTTTCTATTTCTTTGTATCTTCTTCAGTGCTGAGCATAAAGCAGACACTCCATGTCACTGACACCCCAAACATTTTCAGTTCTCTCCCTATACACTTGCAATTAAAAAAAATATCTTGAAGCAAGCAGATAGTTTGGAAGAAAGGGCCAGTAGAAAGAGCATTGACAGGTGCCTGAGTTCTTATCCCAACTAGTCACTGACTTTAGGCAACTCACTTCACCTCTCACCCTCACCCTCACTCTCTCCACCAGTAAATCGTAAATTGGAGATAATGCCTTCACCACCTTACATGCATATGTCAGACTCAAAAGGAAATTTACAAGAAAAATATTTGGAGATGTTCTAAATTAAATTACAATGTCAAAAAGTAAGAGAGACAGAACAATTAGCCTGTTAGTTGCTGTGGACCACCTCTGACAGAAGACCACTCGCATTCCTGTACAGTGTATCCGTTGGAATTTAGGATTAACTTCCAGGTGGCTATTTCTGAAGAGACACTAGCCAGGTGCCACTGAAACCCAAAAGCCACCACCGTCCTCACTCCAGGCTCCTCTGCTTCTTATTTACACATGAATTTTCCAATCCACTGCCCACAGTTAATCCACAGGAGTGGACAGTTGTTCCTTGTGGTCTTTGGTCCTCTCCTAGAGCTGGCCCCATTTCAGCTTCTCCCACTGCTTTGTTCATGGCTAATGTTAAATTCTTCCAAAAATACTTACATCTCTCCCCTGCCCCCACCCCCAACCTGATGTATAAAAGTGCTCAACAACTCCCAGACATGAATATGTTGTTATCGTTCTACCTAGCCACGTTGCTGGTGGTTCAGACTTTATGCCCCAGGACCTGGTCTTTCCACACTAGCAATGGCCTAATAAACACTTTTTTAAAAAAAGAGGAATTTTCAGCAATGGAAGTTAAAATTTTTTAACAAAGTGTACACGAAATCAGTACACGAAAAATGATCAATGTATAATCCCAATTTAATTTAACAAGTGATCCAAACTAGAAATCTCAGGATGAGGTCAGGCTTTCTTTGCAGGCTTCCCTCCTTGCACAGCCTTCCTCCAAATCCATTGCTACAGCATCACCTCACCCTCACCCTCATCATCAGCCCCTACTGCAGCAGCCAGACTGCAGTCAATGATCTCCCAGTAAATACTTGTTTTTAAATAACAACTGAAAGATTTTTACTTAGCTGACTTGTGACTGTTTCCTAGACACAGATGGGGAAAGGTTATTTAGAGCCAGGAAAACAATAAGGAAATTTTTTTCATTCTAACAGTGATTAAAGATCTTTTCTACTTCACCAATTAACAGGTCTTACAGGTCTTGATTGAAAACAAACAAATCTAAGGATGTTCTCCACACACCAATAGTCTTAACGTATGGCATAAGCAAGCTGGGGAGCCAGGACATCATCAGGCAAGGCAATGCACCTTGATTGCTCACCAGGAAGCTTAGGTAACATGCTCTGTGGTATGCATAATATGGTTCTAGATCCTCAGTAAAACCCACAGCTTGCCTCCAGTGGTTTCAGAATCTAAAACAAGCATGATCCTAAATAATTCTGTGATTTTTAATTCAATTCCAAATTAAGTATCTTCCATTCACTAAACAGATCTCTGAGAAATATCTTCTTGAAAAGCAAAAAGTATTTTTCTTAATGTTGAACAATTATTCATTCACTTAGGAAACATTAAATGAGTGTTTGTTATGTGCCAGGAGCTTTGCTAGGCACAGGGACACAAAAATGAATCAATCTCAGTTTAGTAGGAAAAACATATATGTCAAACAAATCATTGTTCTACACTGTAGCAAGTGCAGTAATAGATGTTCATGGGCCTAGGAGGACCCAGAGCACCCAGGTTAAGTGTTACAGGAAAGGTTTTATGGAAGAGGCCCTTGAGCTGGATGTTTTCATTCATGCACTCATGCCGCAAATACTTACTGCACTCTCAGTGTGTCAGGCAGTGTTCTAGGTGCTGGGAATACAGTAGTGAACAAAACATGAAAATTCCTATCCTCATGACCTTACATTCTTGTATGGACAATAATAAAGATAAGTAAATAATGACTTATTTATATAACTAGTAAAAACTTCTGTGCTAAGGTCAAAAACTTAAACCACAAATGCAGATTTGAAATTGAAGGCCATGGAAAGTCTCACTGAGAAGGTGACTTTTAATATCTAAAGAAAGTATGAGAACACCCCCCCAGGATTCCATGGGACAACAAGGAAGAGAGAACAGCAAGCACAAAGGCCCTGAAGTAGACAAGTCCCTGGAGCATTTGAGGAAGAGCAAGGTCAGTGTCCATCGAGTAGAGTGAGTGAGGGGAATAGCACTGGAAAATGAGACTGAAGAGACAATTGATAAGGAGGGCAGACTTTGGACAGAAAGTCATTGGAAGGCTCTGATCAAGGAGTGACATGATCTGACATGACCACTGCATGATATGTTCACAGGGGCACGAGCACAAGACCAGCTGAGAGGTCACTGCAGTGGTCCAGATGAAAGATGGTGGTTTGGGACCAGGGTGGTGAGAAATGACCAAACTCTGGATATATTTTGAAGGTTGGGCCAAAATAACTTGCTGACCAATTGGATATAAAATGTGAGACAAACAAAGGAATCAGAAAAGCACCAAAGTTTTTTCTGGGCTGACCAACTATAAGGATAGAATTGCCATCGGCTGAAATGGGGCAGAGTGGAAGGAATTGGTTTAGGGGGTTATATCTCGAGTTCAGCTTTGCACATGTTAGTTCTGAGACATTTATGACATGTAATTAAGTCTAGAGTTAAGGGCAGAGAGGTTGGACATGGACATATGAATACAGGCACCATCAGCATATAGATTAAATAAAATGCTGAGGTTGGATAAAAATAAGCTAGAGAGAGTGGGGATGTAAAAGAAAATAAAGAGGAATAAAGAAAGAAAAAAGAAAGCATTCCAGACAGAGGGGAAAACATGTGTGATGACAAGTGGGTAAGGACAGAAATTAGTTTAGTTGAGCTAGAACAGGTGTTGGCAAACTTTTCTGTAAAAAGCCAGATAACTGTTTTAGACTTGGGGGGTCTTACTGTCCCTGTCGCAACTATTCAACACTGCCATCGTGGCATGAAAGCAGCCATAAACAACACTTCAATGAATGAGAATGGCTATGTTCGAATGAAAATTTCCTTGTGGACACTGGAAGTTGAATCTAACATAATTTTCAGATGTCACAAATATCACTCACCTTGTGATTCTTTTCACCCATTTAAATATACAAAAGCCATCTTACCTCACAGGCCATGCAAAAACTAGCATCAGGCCAGATTTAGTCCACAGGCTATTGTTTGCCAGCTTCTGAGCTAGGTAGAATATAGGGTACAGTCAGACCAGTGGAAAATGAAATTGCACAAGTAGTCAGAGTTTATGTCAAGGATTAGAAATATTGGGTACAAAGTGACTGATACATGGTATGCATTCAATAAATGGTAGGTATCATTATTGACTTGATGGGTTATATAAAGGGAACTAGAAGACACTTTAAGGAAGAGAGATTTATAACCAAAACTGAGACCAACAATCACAGGATTTATCAATAGCTAAACCATGAGAAGGAAGAGGATAAATGAGGCCTTAACAGCCTTGATGATAGGTACTACAGAATTGTACACATGGATGACAAGATATGATGATCCTTTAATTTTACAGAACATATGGAAACTCACTGTGGTTGTAGGCATGATTTATCTGCTGTCCATGAATTAAGATTTTAAATCATTAATATAAAAGTTGCTTCAGAGCTAGCCTAAGTGTCCATCAACAGATAAGTGGATAAAACAACTATGGGACATTTACACAATGGAGTACTACTTGGCCATAAAAAAAGAAGAAAATTTTACCCTTTGCAACAGTATGGCTAGACCTGGAGAACATTATGCTAAGTGAAATTAGCCAGTCAGAGAAAGACAAATACCATGTGATTTCACTCATATGGAATCTAATGAACAACTGAACTAACAAGGGAATTGGGTAGAGACTCATAGATGGGGAACAGGATGACATCTATTGGTGGGGGTCAGTTAGGGATGGAGGGATTGAGCAAAAAAGAAAATAGACTCATGGACATAGATAACAGTGTGGTGATTGCTGGAGGGAGGGGAGTATAAGGGGACTAAATGGTCATGGAAAAAATACAATAAAGATAAAATAAAATACAAAGAATGTTGCTTCAGAGCAAATAAACCATATTTTTCTAATATAGGAGCTTCTTTAATTATATGTAACCTTGTCAAATAAGAGATAAACCAATGTCTGAATTTAAAGTGCTCCTATCCCACTCAGAATCACCAGGTAGAATATAAGGTGTGTAGTAAAATGAACTACCAATCCTCCCCACCAAACTACCTCCCTACTAGCAGGGCAGACGGTCAGGTTTACTTGTTCTCCTGCTGCTTACTAGCTGAGTGAACTTAGCCCAATTCCTTAACTGTATTAGGCCTCATTCTTCTATAAAATGGAACTAATAATTACCCATTTGAAAGGTGGCAAACAAACAGCTTATCTTTTGGTTCCTTTTAGGTAATTTTATTTTTTTATAAAGATTTTATTTATTTTTAGAGAGAGGGGAAGGAAGGGAGAAACATCAATGTGTGGTTGCCTCTCCCACACCCCTTACTGGGGACCTGGCCTGTAACCCAAGCGTGTGCCCTGACTGGGACTCTAACCAGCAACCCTTTGGTTCACAAGCCAGCGCTCAATCTACTGAGCCACACCAGCCAGGGCCCTTCAGGTAATTTTAATTAAAAAAGACAACTGCCCAATGACCTGGCCTGCAAGATTCTCTAATCACCATTATTTTAAAATAAATTTTATTGCCCCGACAGGTGTGGCTCAGTTGGTCGCACATCATCCCACAAAGTGAAAGTTCGCTGGTTCACTTCCTGGTCAGGCCACATTGCCTAGGCTGTGGGTTCGGTCCCCAGCTGGGGCATGTACAAGAGGGAACCAAGTGATGTTTCCCTCTCTTTCCCCTCCCTTCCCAAATAAATAAATAAACAAACAAATAAATAAATAAATAAAATATTTTAAAAAATAAATACATTTTATTTTATTGCATTGTAGATGTAAGATATGCTCATTGTAGAAAATATGGAAAATACTGAAAAGGAGAAAAATGGTATATGGGGTGGACAAGCCCCAAGAGTATCACTATTAAAATTTCGGGGAGGAGTATATGGGGGGTTAAATAGTAGTGGAAAAAATACAATTTTTTTTTATTTAAAAAATTTAAAGATATTTTCGAAGTGACATCAAAAATACAACTAAACTGCAGAACAGCCATCACTCAGAACTGCCTGAAATCTAGCTGAACGGATGTCCTACAACTAAAGATATAAAGAAGAAGCCATGTCAAGACAGAGCTGGCAGGCCAGAGCCTATCTGAATCTTCATCAACCTGGTTATTACTGTTTGCCCTGCCCTGGTGGTTCCCTGAGACCCCTCCCTACCAACTTGCCAGCCCACCCAAGATGTTTTTAGTGGCTTTTCAACATGAATAGCCTATCTTGGCTCATGCTTCAGACTTTCCTAAAATCTCTCAAACTAACAGCATCTGACCTCAGCATGCCCCATACCTCTCGCTAAGTGGCCCCACACCCAGCACTAGTGGCAGCTGGCCTTGTTTTGAACCTTGGCCTCTCCTGGGCACCTCCAAACCCAGTACAAGTAGCAGCCAACTTCAGATCATGCTGGGTAGTCCCAGGTAGAACACTGGCAGCAGCTAATCTTGACCTACACCTCCTGGGAGGCCACAGAGCCAGTGCACCAGAGGACAGCTTCAGGCCATATCAAAGTACCACCCAACCACCTCCACAAGTAACACACTCAAGGGGCGGACTCAGTGGGCAACAGAGCCCTGTTGAAATAAGTCCTACTCTACAGGGTGGGCCCCTGAAGAGCTGATCCTCCACAGTGATCACAGCCAGTTCTTATAGCTGATCAGCCTAGGGGTAAATCCCTCCCCTTGATGTGCCAACAACAATCAAGGCTCAACAGGATGATGTACCCAGTCCGCATGGGGTGGGGTACACCTGGGATACCCAGCTTGGGTGAATGGGGAGGCTGTGCCACTGGACCCTACAGGACACCTACCACATTAGGCCACTCTAGCAAACCTGGGAGATGTAGCAGTTCTACCTAATACATAGAAACAAACACAGGGAGGCTGCCAAAATGAAGAGACAAAAAAACATGTTCCAAATGTAAGAACAGAACAAAACTCCAAAAAAAGAGAGAACTAAACAAAATGGAGACAAGAAATCTACTAGATACAGAGCTCAAAACACTGATTATAAAGATGCTCAATGAACTTACTGAAAGAGTAGGTGAACTTAGAATTTCAACAGCATAAAAAAGGACATGGAAACCATAAAAAAGAACCAATCAGAAATGAAGGATACAATAACTAAAATGAAGAATAATTTGTAGGGAGTCAAGAGTAGAGTAGATGAAACTGAAAATCAATGCAGCAATTTGGAGTATAAGGAAACAAAATATACCAAATCAGAACAGCAAAAAGAAAATAGAATCCTCCAAAGTGAGGATAGTGCAAGGAGCCTCTGGTGCAAGTTCAACAGTACCAACATTTGCATAATGGGGGTGCTGGAAGGAGAAGAGAGAGTACAAGAAACTGAAAACATATTTGAAAAATAATGACAAAAAACTTCTCTAATTTGGTGAAGGAAACAGACATAAAAGTCCAGAAAGTGCAGAGAATCCCAAATAAGATTAACCCAAAGAGGCCCACACCAAGACAGATCACAGTTAAAATGCAAAAGGTTAAAGACAAAGAGAAAATCTTAAAAGCAACAAGAAAAAAGAAGTTAGTTATCTACAAGGGAGTGCCCATAAGACTACTGACTTTTCAAAAGAAGCTTTGCAGGCCAGAAAAGATTGGCAAGAAATATTCAAAAGGATGAAAAGCACAGACCTACAACCAATATTACTCTACCCAGCAAAGCTATCATTTAGAATTGAAGGACAGATAAAGAGCTTCCCAGACAAGAAAAAGCTAAAGTTAGGAGTTAATCACCACCAAACTAGTATTAATGTTACTAGTTTGTAAACTAGTATAAATGTTAAAGGGTCAAGAAGAAGAAGTAGGAGGAGGAGAAGAAGAAGAGGAGGGAAGGGAAGAGGAAGAGGGAGGAGAAAAAGGGAAGAAAAAGAAGAAGAGGAGGAAGAGGAAGGAGAAGAAGAAAGAAGAAGAAGGAAGGGAAGGAGAAGAGCAAGAAGGAGAAGGAGGTGAAGGACAAAAGGAAAAAAAGATAAAAATTTGAACAATCAAACAGCAATAAATACATATCTACCAACAACTGAATCTAAAAAAAACCCACAACAAAATAAATCAGCAGAACAGAAACAGAATCATAGAGAACATTTTGATTGCCAGAATGAAGGGGGGTTGGGGGAATGGTTGAAAATAGAAAGGGATTAAGAAGTACAAATTGGTAGTAACAGAATAGTCATGGGGAGGTAAAATACAGCATAGGAAATATAGTCAATAATATTCTAGTAACTATGTAAGATGTCAGATGGGTACAAGATTTATCAGGATGATCACTTAGTAAGTTATATAAATGTCAAATCACTGGTATGTACACCCGGAACTAATATAATATTGTACATCATCTATAATTGAAAAAATTTTTTAAATAAAATAAATAAATGAATAAACTGAACTGGCTGATGTTCAGTGAGTTGAATACCAGCCTGTGAACCAAAGGGTCACTGGTTCAATTCTGGTCAGGGCATATGCTTAGGTTGCAGGCTGGGTCCCCAGTTAGGGGCATGTAAGAGGCACCCAATCGATGTTTCTTTTGCACACTGATGTTTCTCTCCCACTCTTTCTCCCTCCCTTGCCCTCTCTCAAAAAAATAAATAAATAAAATTTAAATTTTTTTTTAATTTTGAAGATTTTTATCTCTGTATAATTATTACTGTATTTTAAATTTCCAAACTTTTTATCACCACCAAATTTTGTCTCAACCTGCCATAAATATAACCTGAAAACACTAGAATACATTAATTATTATCTAACAAATTCTTCTTCAGTATGCAAAACAAAACTTCATAGTCCACCAACAATATATTATTAAGATTCTTGCGATGTGCTTCAGGACTGTTTGTTGAATACTTAAAAATAAAGATCAGCATTCCATTTTTAAAGAACAGCTGGCTGTGACTCCTCTGCAGTTTTGGATTTATGGTCCCTTCTGATTCTTAGCTGTAATTAATTTACTGGAAAGATTTTATGAGACTGAATTAACAATGCAAACACACAGTTGTATGATAAAAGCCTGTTTTGTTATTTTCATGTCTCTATATTTTTAAAAATCATAACTATTTTTCAAAGAGGCTATTAGATATAGATCAAATTATATTACATGGCAACTATAAAGCTCCTTTTAAGCCACAATAAAAACATTCTCAAGAATCATCTTACAGCCTACAAATGAACTTTAAGGAATAGTTGACGAGATGAAAATTCCAGTCTAACAAGGAATTGTCCCTTAAAAATTGTTTAAAAAGGAACTGGAACTATGGTAATAAATTAACACATGGCTATCGAGCATTTCCTGGAGCTTGCTTCAGTTCTCCCATTCCTGTCTTGCCCTTCACAATGTTACTGTTGTGATGGGGGAACGGTACACATTTTTAATGGCTTCTGTGCCTGTTGTTTTGCCCACATTCTCCAGAAAGCCCTTTCAAGACTGCTCTTTGGAATCAGGCTTCACATGTGCACTCCAATTGAAAGTTGGGCATTTGCCAGTGAATTCAATGTCACTGTCAATTGTCAGGGTCCAGGGACCAATCTGTGAAAGGCAGTTTGATACACAAGAAAGAGCACTGTCCTAAATTCTCAATCCTAATTCTGACCCTACCACTTATTCGTTTTCTATGCCTTGGCTATTTATTCAAACCATATGAGCTTTCATTTCCTTATCTGTAAAATGAGTATAATAATAACTGCCCCGCATATCTCACAGGGCTGTTGTGAAGAACAAATAAAATATTGCAAGTAAAAGTGCTTTTTAAAAAGTGCTAAATAAATGTTGATTTTTTAAATTGTGGTAAAAATATACACATAAAATTTGCCATTTTAACCATTTTAGGTGTACAGTTCAGTGGAATTAGGTACATTTACAATCATCACCACTATGCATCTCCAGATCTCTGTCATCTTACCAAACTGAAACTCTAACCGTTGAACACTAAGTCCCCATTCCTCCCTCTCCCCAACTTGCTTTATGAATTTCAGTGCTCTAAGTACCTCATACAAGTGAATCATTTAATGTTTATCCTTTTCTGTCTGGTTTATTTCACTTGTGTAACATTTTCAAGGTCCATCCATGTTATAGCATGTATCAGGAATTCCTTTCTTTTTAAGCCTGCATAATATTCCACTGTATATACAAACCATATTTTGTTTATTCATCTGTTAGAGGACATTTGGGTTGTTTCCCCCTTTTGGCTATTGTGACTAATGCTGCTATGAACAGGTGTGCAACTGTCTGAGTCCCTGTTTTCAATTCTTTTGGGTAGGCATTGAGTAGTGGAATTCCTGGATCATATGGTAATTTTATGTTTAATTATTTTAGGAACTTCCAAACTGTTTTCCACAAAGACTGCGTCATTTCACACTCCTATCAACAATGCACTAAGGTTGTAATTTCTCCCACATCCTCATCAATATTTGTTACTTTATATATTTTTTTCATATGTATACATGTGCTATCCTAATGGTTGTGAAGTGTTATCTCATTGTGGTTTTGATTTTCATTTTCCTAACAATTAGTGATGCTGAGCATCTTTTGTGTTTCTATTGGCTTTCTACTTTCTTCTTTGGAGAAATGTCTATTCAAGTACTTTGCCTGTGTTTTAATTGGGTTGTTTGGGTTTTTGGTTGTTGTTGAGTTGTAGGTGTTCCTTATATATTCTGGATATAAATCCCTTGTCAGATGTGCATTTTTTTTTCTCTCATTCCACAAGTTAGCAAATGTTTTTATTTTTATTCATGTACCAGAGCCTTTAAAACAATATGTTCAATTTTTCATCATGGAACTTTAGGAACTGAGAATACTCTCCCAAATAGACTTCCTATATATTAACATGATACCAACAGTTGAAAGACAAGATTTTAATAGGCAGCTTTTTTTCCTTCCAATATAAGTAGTAAATATATATATATATACACACACACACATATATATACACAGACATGTATATACACATATATTTTAAACTCCACCTACCTACAACTTGTCTCAGTAATATATTTAATTTAGTAGCAAATTGGGAAGTGATTTTCTTTACCTACTTACACAGAATTTAGGAAGATTAACAGATTTGACAACAGAAAGTAAAGCTCTATATGTCTGAAGGGAGAATATAGAATCACTTTTTAAAAATAACACTTCCTGCATGTGCTTTGTCATTCACTATCCACAGAGAAGATGAACAAGCCATTTTCTAGCAGAAAATAATCACTCTATCCAGAGGCAAACTGTTAAATTATGTAGGTAGAAATAACATTCCAAAAATATTGAATGCCTACAGGTCTTTCATTTGGTCATTTACTTTACAAACTTGGTAGACTCCACTCTGTGTTAGGTGCTGAAGTCACAAAAATGAATGGGCACACTACCTGCCCTCAAGGCGCTCTCCCACTGGTGAAAAAAATAACCAAGTAAACAGACAATTACAATACAATATGGTGAGAACCAGGGAACTCGAGGAGTGCTTCCCCTATGGATAATTCACAGGTAACTGCTGTGAGGAATATCTCAGAAGTATCAAGCCAATTGCTACCACGTAGGAGCTTATAAAATCCAATTGAATATGAAAACGTTATGAAATGTTACTTATTATTACTATATTCTTGGTATTTTTTAGTACTAAGAAATAAGTTATATACCTGCATAAGATTTTGTGTCTAAAAATTTTTAAACTTCATTATAAAAATAATTTTCTTATTGTAAAAAGTGCAAGCAATACAGAACTTACCAGAAGTACTGATCATTAATGTTTTACTATGTTCTATTCCATCTAAGATGTCAATGACTGTAAGATGCAGTCTAAATACAAAGTTGTTAACAAGTAGAGAGGAAAAAGGGATTTTAGTAAGCACTTGACATCCTGGGTCTATATGAACAGAGGGCAGAGGCACCAGGGCAGTCCTGAGCAAACTATACAGGAGAATCACAAAACATCTGGCCTTATGATTAAAAGAGGGTTATACTCACTTTCATGCTAATGTTTTGTACTCTAGGTGCTGTATATTGCACTAAGATATAAGCATTCCAAAAATCCCTGGCTCTTAGAAGATGCTTCCAAAGTTTATGTTCCCAGAGTTGTACTTAGTACCTTATGAGTAGATTAAGGAATATGATCCTCACCCTTTGGAAGATTTATTCTACATTACTCAAGTGAACCTTTGCCTGGAAGAAGATAAATCTCTAGTTTCTGAAACATCGGTCAATAAATATATATTGGTCCCACATGGACTTAACAGATATAAAAGAGCATATGGCTTTTTTTAAAATTCATTGTCCCATATTTATTCCCTGTTCTAAAATCCAAATGGTTTTAAGGAATGAAAAATGCAGGGATGCAACGTGTCCTGCCTTCAGGTCTCTTTGTTTTAGAAACATTAAGAAGGCAGCATGGTATAGCAGAACACAACAGGAAGAGCTGTGTATGGAGACCTAAGTGCTACTCTTAGATCTACCACTAATTAGATGGGTAATTTTAGATAAATCACTTAACCTCTCTAGACCTCTCTCATCTCTAATTGCTCCTAGTCCATAGGTTACTGTGAAGATGAAAAGAAATCATAAATGTGGAAGCAATTCAAAAAATGTAGCATATGCATAAGGTATTATTAATATACGCATTTATTATTGGTCTGCAATGCCATGCTTAGGTTCAGGCAAGAGGGGCCCTTGCTCTGAGCCCTGTACTTCAGAGGGACCTGCATATCACAAACACAAATGCATACAAATATCTCCCAACATGTTCCTAAAAGACAACCCCTCAATTCTGACAATAGCAACAGCATTCTATAGAGTGATTCAAAGATTATACACAATATGTTCTGAATCTGACTTGGACTAAACACATCAAATTTGACCTCACAGACATCTTGGGTTAACAATGAAGATGTCATTTAAATAATTTTAGACAAACATGGGGGGAGGCTGCCAAAATGAGGAGACAAAGAAACATGGTCCAAATGAAAGAACAGACAAAAACTTCAGAAAAAGAATTAAACAAAATGGACACAAGCAATCTACTAGATGCAGAGTTCAAAACACTTGTTATAAGGATGCTCAAGGGACTTAGTGAGATTCTCAACAGCATAAATAAGATCCAGTCAAAAACAAAGAATACACAATTTTTAAAAAGAACCATCTACAAGGAATCAACAGTGGAGTGAATAAAGCCAAGAATCAAAGTAGCAATTCACAGTATAAGGAAGCAAAAAATAACCAATCAGAACAGCAAGAAGAAAAAAGAATCCCCCAAAATAAAGACAGTGTGAGGAGCCTCTGAGACAACTTCAAGCATACCAACATTTGTATCATGGGGTTGCCAGAAGGAAAAGAGAGAGCAAGAAATTGGAAACCTATCTGAAAAACTAATGACAAAAACTTCCCTAACTTGGTGAAGGATATAGACATACAAGTCCAGGAAATGCAGAGAGTCCCAAACACAATGAATCCAAAGAGGCCCACACCAAGACATATCACAATTAAAATGCCAAAAGTAAAGACAAAAAGAGAATCTTAAAAGTAGCAAGAGAAAAAAAGTTACCTACAAGGGAACCCCCATAAGACTGTCAGCTGTTTCTCAAAAGAAGCTTTGCAGGCCAGAAGGGATGGGCAAGAAATATTCAAAGTGATGAAAAGCAAGGACCTACAACCAAGATTACCCTATCCAGTAAAGCTATCATTTAGAATCAAAGGACAGATAAAGAGCTTCCCAGACAAGAAAAAGCTAAAGGAGTTGATTACCACCACATCAGTATTATATGAAATGTTAAAAGGTCTTCTTTAAGAAGATCAAAAATATCAACAATAAAATGGCAATAAATATATATCTATCAACAATTGAATCTAAAAAGCAAAATAAACAAATAAGCATAACAGAAACAGAATCGCAGATACAGAGGACATTTTGATGGTTGACAGATGGGAGGGGGGTCAGGGAGATAGGCAAAAAAGGTGAGGGGATTAAGAAGTACAAATTGATAATTACAGAATAGTCATGGGGATGTAAAGTACAGTATAGGAAATGGAGTAGCCAAAGAATATATATGCATGACCCATGGACAATGGTGTGGGGATTGCCTGAGCAAATAAGGCAAAGGGGAAAAAATTGAAACAACTGTAATAGCATAATCAATAAAATATAATTTTTATAAGTAAATAAAGTTAGAGCAGTTAGATTTAATTTAGACGTAAGAGTGAGATGCACTAGGATAGTTAAATGAAACAATAGATGATCCTCAAATAAGAAACTGTGGTCTATAGTAGAAAATATTTTTTAATTTTTTTAATTTATGCAAACATTTTAGAAAATATTGTATAATTTTGCCGGACATCTTGAATGGGCTTCAGATATCTCTGAATATTTTACCCAAGGCAGGAACTACATGTGTTCATGGTTGTGTTGACTTTCTGCCCTGTCCACAGACCAGTGATCAAAAAAGCCATCATCTCTAGCAAAAACAGATGAGATCAAGTAACAGTCTTTTCAGGGAAGACCTGAGGTGGGTTTGAGGTAACTGGTCATTCATGTCAAGGATATTCTGTAGAGAATTCTGTGTGTAACGCCAATCTCTTATTCAATATAAATAGTAGGCTTTAAGACAATTTGTGTAGAGAGAAAGTTTAAGATCCCCTATCTTCTATATGATGGAGGCATATAGCTTTATATTTCCTTTGTATCCAGTCTTCAAACTAGAAATGCAAAGGGATGGGATTAAGATAATTATCTAGACAACAGTTAAGACAACCAACTAACAATTGTTTTTTCTAAACTATTTACATATGAGGGAGGGGTCCAAAAATGTAATTTATTTATTAAAAAGTGTATATTTATTCTTACATGGTTAAACTTCAGTCACTTTCAAAGTACTCACTGATGCCATACATCTATCAAGACTTTTTTCCACTGCTCAAAAGAGTTTTTGAACTTGACGATTTTGATGCCTTTCAGTTCTTCAGCTGTTCTTTTTTTCACCTTTTCCACATGGGGAAAATGTTTCCCTTTGAGGACTTTTACATCAAGGAAAACAAGAAAAAGTCACTTGGGGCAAGATTGGGTAAAAAAGGAGGGTGGAGAATGGGGATCATGAGGTTTTTGGTCTAAAACTGCTGACTACTCAGCACAGCGTGGGCAGGTGCACTCGTAAATCACCCCTCATGAAATGGGCAAATGTGCACATTGAAGGACTCCTGAAAACAATGTACTGAAACTGAAGGCAGCCTTTCACAACAACACCAGCTGGTACACAGATACAGATGGGTTCCTAGAACACTCACCTATTGGGGGAAGCCTGTACTACAAGGGGCTCACTTTCCAGAAGATAATTCCAGGGGTTTTGTTTGGTTCCCCTCATATTCTTACCCAAAAGTTCTTTGTTTGAATTAACAGTGTGATAACTCAAATCTCCGAATGCAGCAACATTTTCTGAATCTTGAAAAAACTTATCTCCAGTAAAGTATGTTCATACCACATTCTTCATTCTAAGAACCTTTAGACTGTAGATTTGACTAAAAATGTAGTAAACATGTTCCTAGAAGAAAAAAATAAAGGCTCTAAAATTAATTCCAATTTCAGAAACACTGAAGGGGGACAATTTGCCTTAGAACTGAGAAAACATTAAAATAGCATTTTAAAAGTGTACTTCAGCCCTGACAGGCATGGCTTAGTTGATTGAGCGTGGTCCTGCAATGGAAAGGTCTCCGGTTCGATTCCCAGTTAGAGCACATGCCTGAGTTGCAGGCCGGTCCCGTTGGGGTGCATGCTAGAGGCAAACTGATTGATGTTTCTCTCTCACACGTTGATACTTTTCTTTCTCTCTTGCTCCCTATCCCTCTCTCCAAAAATAAATAAACAATTTAAAAAATGAAAGTGTATTTCAGAATTAAGAAAGTTGTAGTTCTTATGGGAGGCCGAGGGGAAGACAAAATCAGAAAAAGTTGTACATATGGGGTAATTATGTAGAAATAGCATGGTAGCCCTCAGTCCTGGTCATAAAGACATAACATGAGAGATGAGGCAGAGAGGATACGAGCGGGGATAAGGAGGCTTCAATGCAGTCAGGGGTCATGCAGGCATGGGCACAGGAGGCATGAAGACACATTACATCACGATACTGCCTCTGAATGACTAAATAACCAGAAACCTGTAAGAAGTTATTAAGGTGAGCCCTCACTTCTGTTACCTCTTCCCTTAGTTTATTGTCAAAACCTAACGACCAGGCAAAGCACGCGAACTTTCAGTTAGCCTTTCGAGAAACAGGGCTCAGTATTGTACCTCCTAGAACATTTAAAATTGTATTTAATCTCATTTTGTAATGTCAAAATATTTTTTAATTTAATTGTGAAGAAATGCAAAATGTTTTGAAACTAAATACCAGAGGGTAGAGTCATTAGGTGTTACTGTGTTTACCCAATAATTGGCTCCTTTCCTATAATGGATGAATGTCTGTTTCAGAATGGGAAAATAAATTAAACAGAAAACAAATTCCCTACATAAAGGTCATATGAGCTCTTTGTAACTAGGAATGAGGTATTACAGTAACTTTACTGAGCACCTGGTATTTATTTCAGGTGATTTGCTTCACTCTATAAATGCCAATAACCAGCATTTGTAAGCCTGAACTATTATAATGGTCACTTGCAAGTAATAATCGCATCCTGATTCTCTGACCGGAAAAAAACAACATAAAAACTGTGCAAACTACGTGACTCAATAGGGAAAATAAATATAAATATCCTTTAACAATTTGGGAATAGGAACAGTGTTTGAAGACAGAGATCCAGGGCCTTCTAGGCAGTTTTGATCCTGTCCTCCGTATTTCCAAAGCCTATGTGGGTGCAAACTGCTACAAAACATCTTTAACATGTCTCTATTCCTCATTCCCAACTCCTTCTTTTTAGGTAAGGAAAACACTTTAGTTTTTACATGTTGCTCTATTTCTTAAGCAGGGTAGGAAGATATCAGATGGTAAACAGAGGAAATGCCTCCTTCATTCGTTGAGCTCCTAGTAAGTGCCAGGCACTGTGCTGGGTGTCATGGAACCAAACATGACTAAGATAAAGACCCTGCTCTTCAGAAGCTTTAATGTGGTGGTAGCGGGGGTGGGAGGCGTCATCAGGGATTGGATTCAGACAAGTAAAGAAATTATTAGGCTACTGGGTATTTGTTTTTTAATTATTGATTTTAGAGAGAGACAGAGGAAGAAGGAGATAGAGAGAGACATCCTTTTTTCCCCATTTATTTATGCATTCATTGGTTTATTCTTACATGTACCCTGAGTGAGGATCAAACCCACAACCTTGGCGTATTGGGATGATGCTTTAACCAACTGAGGTACCCAGCCAGGGCTAGGCTCCTGGTTATTGATTACAGGTAGGGGGTACCAAACAGGATTACTTAAATCAGCCTGTGGTGTGTGTGTTTTGGGGTGGGAGGTGGTACCAGCAGTGGTTACTGGAAGACCTTCCTGGAAAGAAAACACAGAATTTAAAGTCTTAACCAATAAGTAGGAATTAGTCAATTGAAGTGCAGCAAAGGAATGCAGAAGAGCCTTTTTGACAGAAAGGACAGAAATAAAATTGGCGGAAATTGGTGAGTCATTAGGTAGGCACTGGGTCAAAAAGAGAAAGAGGAATATCATAGATGAACATGCTGCAAAGGAGCAGGCAAAGCAGCCAAGATCAGGTTTTAATCAGGTTTTTCTTCTGTCAGCTCTGCTTTGGGGAATGTCCCCTCCCCTTGTTAACTGATCCGTTTCTCCCGGCTTCTAACTTGGCTCCAGTAAAGGACAGGCCAATAACCAAACTCACCTTTCTGGCTTTGGCACTGTAGGAAGTCACCACCTTTCTAGCTCCCTCCTCGCTCTCCATCCCCGACACTCAATCCTGTGAAACCTCTATTCAGTGCATTTTGCTGCTTGTTTGGCTGTTGTTCCAGATGCCTCACAGGCAGTTAAATTAAACTTGGCTTTATACTTATTGATCTTTCTTTGCTAGAAAGAATACACTTATTCAAATAAGAGCTTAGTTTTTATTTTTCAATGATTTCCAAAGAACTAGCTAAGAGCCAAGGGCTACAGGCCAAGAAAGCCAATAATAATGATAATAGCTATGAAAATAGCCTTTTGTTGGTGCCTCATTGTCTTAGCCTTGCCTTCTCTCCTCTACTGTACCTTTGTTTCCCACCTCACCCCATGTAGCCCATGTGCTCCCAGAGAAGCTGACCCACTGCCTGGTTCGTTTAAGCCAATCATCACACTCCATCTTCCCATGTACAGCTTTTGGTTCCAGGGTAGGCACGTGATTTAAGCAAATAAATAGCAGGGTATTTGCTGGATGGCTGAGACCAAGTCATTCTCTCTGGGTGTGGATGAGGGTATTTTATGGAGCTGTTGGCAGCCACCTTCTGATCAGGAGAGTTGCCAGCTTTAGGATAAAGTTGACATTGCAAAAGGCAGAGTAGAAAGATGGAAAGAAACTGAACCCTTAGTGACCGAAGATTTAGAGAAACAATCCTTAGTGATATAAACTAACCCAAAAGCCTGTCCTACCTCAGGCTTGAAATTTTTTTAAAGTTTTAAAATGTATTGATGAGAGAGAGAATCTTGATTTGTTGTTCCACTTATTTATCCATTCATTGGTTGCTTCTTGTATGTGCCCTGATTGGGGATAGAACCCACAACCTTGGCGTATTAGGATGATGCTCCAACTGAGTACCCATTGAGGGCTAAGGCTTGGACTTTTAAATATTATGAACTAGTACATTCTCTTAGTGTTTAAACCAGTTTAAGTTGTGCTTTTTTGTTATTTGCAACATAAAACATTTTATGCTATATAGCTACTATTTATTGAGAGCCTACTAAGTGCCATGTATTATAATAGGTGTTCTACAAAGACCAATTCTCACAACCCTATCTTTTGCTGTTTTAATTGTGGTAAAATATACATAAAATTTCCATTTTAATATTTTAAGGGTACAATTCAGCGGCACAATGTTGTGCAAACATTACCGCTATTTCCAGTCTCCACCATATTTTGAGGTGGGTATCAATATCTTCATTTTACCAAAAAGGAAACTGATCCTCAGAGGAGTATATTACTTAAATCAGACCAATTAGTGGGATAGTCAGAATTTAAAGCCAAGTCTACCTGACTGCAAAGCCCATGTTTTTTCTACGTTATTATAGTGCCAAATTAAATTATCAAGCAAGAAAACAGGAAATATTGGTCAAACTACCAGTCCAGGGTCCCCAACATAGAGATTAAGATCTTGGAAGGTACAGATCCAGGAAACAGGAAACTGGGCAAGAAACAAAAAGTCATCAGAATCCAAGTCCTAAATGGTAGGACAGCAGAGGCTGGAGTCGAGAAGGATAGGGAAAACCATTTAGGATCAAGAAGTAGGATTTGAAAAAGGCTCATCAGTGGAGATTGCAAGAATATCTGGCTGTATCTGCATATCCTGCCCCGGATTGTAGGCGAACAGTTCTTGCCCTCACCACTTACTTTCCCTAAGGATTTTGACTGAAGACTAATAACAAACTACAAGAAAACTTCCCCAATTTGGCAAAGGAAATAGACATACAAGTCCAGGAAGCACAGAGATACCAAACAAGTTGGACCCAAAGAGGAATATACCAAGACACATCATAATTAAAATGCCAAAGGTTAAAGACAAAGAGATAATCTTAAAAGAAGAGAAACACAGAGGGTTGCCTACAAAGGAGTTCCCTTAAGACTATCAGCTGATTTCTCAAAAGAAACTTTGCAGACAAGAAAGGGCTGGCAAGAAGTATTCAAAGTGATGAAAAGCAAGGACCTAGAACCTAGATCACTCTATCCAGCAAAGCTATCATTTAGAATGGAAGGGCAGCTAAAGTGCTTCCAGACAAGGTAAAGTTAAAGGAGTTCATTGCCAAGCCATTATTACATGAAATGTTAAAGGGATTTATTTAAGAAAAAGATCAAAATTATGAACAATTAAAATGGCAACAAATTCACAACTATTAACTGAATTTAAAAAAACAAACTAAGCAAAAAACCAGAACAGGAACAGAATCATAGATATGGAGATCATTTGGAGGGTTATCAGTTGGGAGGGGGAAGGAGGAGAGTAGGGGGAAAGGTACAGATATTAAAAAGCATAACTGGTAGGTACAAAATAGACAGGGGGACATTAAACATAAAATAGGAAATGGAGAAGCCAAAGAACTTATATGCATGACCCATGGACATGAACTAAGGTGGGGGGATTGCTGGAGGGAAGGGGGGTACCAGGCAGAGGGGCCAAAGGGGGAAAAATTAGGACAACTGTAATAGCATAATCAAGAAAATATATATATTTTTAAAATAAAGTAAAATAAACCAAAAATATAATCAATTTTATGTTAAGCATTCATCAAAGTTAAGTCACATAATGAAGTTGATCCATATCAAGAGACACATTCTGTGGTGGGGCCTGGTCCTCTAAATGAGGCCTTTAATGACTGGAAAGCTCTATTACCTTCTTGTTGGGACAAGATGGATTCCAAGTAGTGTTCCCTAAAAAAATTACAAGCCTCTATGCTAAAAGCTATCCACCTTTGATGAGAATCTCTTAATTGTTTACTTTTTAACTAAGGGTTTTTAACTAGGGCTATTAGAACTCTAGAGGGTGTTTAATCTGTTGATCTGTTTGTTTTAAAAAGTCTGACTCCTTTCATTTGTGATCCTATGTAAGTAGTAGCTTGAAGGGTTTTAGTTTTACAAAAGGATCTGTTCCCTAATTTTCAATTTCCGTAAGTGAATTTTTACACTGTCAGAGGTTGTCTTGAAGTGGGGGAGGGGAAGTTATGAGAATGGATTAAGACTCAATGTTTTCACACGCAAAAATCTGGACCTCCACACCCAGGCCCCTTCTCCAGCTGTGTAGTGAACAAAAATACTCACATTTTCTCAACAATTTTTTTATATATAAATCTAAGTGCTGACCTTAATGATTTATTGCACACTGAATAACAATATGGCAGGGGCAGGAACTCCATAGAGCCAGTCATTTGACATGGTTGACACATGTATGAGGCTCATCACCATTCCCACTCTAGAGCAGCGTTTGGGGGTGAATGCCCATCACATGTGTGGATAGTCTATGTCACAACATAGCTTTTTGGAAAATAAAATATAAAAAACTGAAAATTTTTTCTTTTAAAAAATGTTTGCTTTGTGTTTGTGCATTTTAGTAGCCTTTATTTCTTTGGAGCAGTTTTAGGTTCACATCAAAATTGAGCACAAAATACAGATATTTCACATATACCCCCTGCTTCCACATACCTAACCTCCCCCATTGTAAGCATCCCCCACCAGACTGGTATATTTGTTACAACATCATTACTACCCAAAGTCCAGTTTACATCAGAGTTCACTTTTAGTGTTGTACATGCTATGGGTTTGGACAATGTCTAATGACATGAATCTACTACAATGGTACCCTACAGAATAATTTCACTCCCCTAGAGATCTTTAGTGCTCGGCATCCCTCCTCTAACACCTGGCAACCACTGATCTTTTTACTGTTGTCATAATTTTGCTTTTTCCAGAATGTCATATAGTTGGACTCATATAGTATAGCAGCCTTTTTAGATTTGCTTTCACTTAGTAACATGCATTTAAGTTTCCTCTATGTCTTTTGTGGCTTAATAACTCAGTAATATTCCATTATTATTTATTGTACCACACTTTATTCATTCCATATTTAGTGCCAAATAATATTCCAGTATTATTTATTATATCACACTTTATTCATTCATCTACTGAAGGACACCTTAGTTGTTTCCAGACTTTGGCAATTATGTATAAAGCTGCTGTAAACTTCCATGTGCAGGTTTTTGCATGGACATAGGTTTTCAACACCTTTGGGTAAATACCAAGGGGTGTGATTGCTGAATTATATGATAAGAGTATGTTTAGTTTTGTAAAACATCTCCAAACTGTCTTCTAAACTGGCTGTACCATTTTATGCCCACCAGCAACAAATGAGAGCTCTTGTTGCTCCACATCCTCACCAGCACCTGGTGTTGTCAGTGCTCTGATATGGCCATGCCAATAGATATGTTAGCAGATCCTCTCATCTTTTCAGATTTTACCCTTGTCCTCCTCTCTACCCTACCACTCCCTGCAATAGCTGATCTTCTCAGAAGGAGCCATGGAATTGAGGGCTGGGCAGTGGATGGCACAAATTAAGCAACATTAGGTAGATAATAGAGTGAAAAACTGAAAGAAGATTGGCTGAAGTCATGTGGGAGCCCCGAGAAAAGCAGTAATCTGGCACCCCTTCAAACCAATATTCTTTAAAAAGCTGAGGGCAGAGAAAAATTCATTTTCTATTAATAAAAAATGTATAGCTTTTCATGGTTAAAATGAAGAATTTATTACATACATTGAATATAACAATATTTCTACTTATTTGGAACTGTCTTTCATTTCACATTTTTTACATCATTTAATACTTGAATAGCATTCCTTAGTCACTACGCATAGAAGTAAGTTACATCCACAAAATCTTACTCAAGATATTCTTACGAGTTTTTTTTCTGATTTATGTGTCACAAAAACAGTTCTAACTTTTTTCTTAAGTTATTGTTCTTTCTTCATTTTTCTCTTGGGATATCTGAGCTAGACAACCTCTTTTAAGACATGTTCATGGCTTTAAAATGTAGAAAATGAGCGTATATCCCTAAACGATGGTGTTATAAATTTGGAGAATTCCAAACTCAAATCTTACCTCACCTCTTCTCCTGACCAGCTTACCTGGGGAACATGTACACCTGTATCTATGCCCCAAAGAGAACCCCAGCAGCATTTTATTAGTAACCAAGCAAATGTCCAAACTTAAAGTGAAGCTTGGGTCAAGACTGGGTGGAGGCCAGGACGTATAGGTGAGGCTTCTTGCTTTCCAGCTCCAAATCTAAATCCTGTGACCCACTCAAGTGTGCCAGATGAGAGAAGACTAAGAGTGAAGATAAGAATAAGACTCATATAGAGATGTATTAATAGCTGAGCTTAAATCCACTTACTTGACCAGGTGCCAGTATGACGTTGGCCTGCCAGACCCACGGAGTTAGGAAGAGAGAGAGAGGGAGGATTACTAACCCTAACCCCCACCCCACCTCTCCATTTGCTTATGACAATGGAGAGAATACATGCAAAACAGCCTGCTGCCCCTAAGGGCAGGAAATGAAAAAGCAGGTATTAGAACCTGTAAGAAATGAAAATTCAGTGTCTTTCAATGCCATAATCTCTCTCTAGTGAGCCTCTAGAGCCCCTAACCAGACTAGTCACTTCTTTTCTGAGGAGGATCTAATAAGAGAGCAAATACAGGCAGAAGCTTGGGTGGATGTTTCCTCCTTCATGAGCTCCAGCAGAAATGCAGGAAGAGAAGCCGAACCACCCCTGCCCAATACACATACACATACTCACATCCCATTATTTATTTTCTCTTTAACAGCCAAGGTTGTCCAACTAGGAGAGATTATCAAGTCCCTCAGTTGATATCCTTGCTCCTCACTGTAACTTCCTGGGACCACTGAGATGCACAGGTAAGCTGGTCCTCTAAGACTTTCTGTAACAGGTCATATAGCAGGTCATTAATTTAACTTCAAGGCCACACTGCAACCTAGGCCAAATAGTTACTCCCCAGTTTATTTCCCATCTGAAATCTAGTCATATTGTCCAAAATTGGTCAACAAAGGAGATAACTTCTTAAAAACTCCAAATAAAACACAAAGAATCACTGAAAATGGAACAATATGAAGCCCTTCCCACCATTAGAGCCCCTCCCAAGTTCAAGATGAATTTCTCTTCCTACTATAAATTCCAAAGACCTTAAAGTCCAATTACTATTCTCCCTAATTTCCTGATTTTCTCAGTCCCTGTCAGAAAATTCTCCCTCAAATGCCCTAAAGTTTGGGTTCCTTCAGCAGCCATTGCACCTTGCGCCCTCTCCCAATACAACGGGTACAGCACTTTCGGTACCTTCACAATTGAAGCAATCCATCCAAATCTCTAGTATACCATAAATGTTGAAGCAAATATGAATCCTGCAGTAACAGCATTTTGCAAACAAAATGATGTTCCTACAGCCCAGTACACAGACCCTATCAGAGACTGCAACAGACCTGGCGTTATCTGGGGGAAAGGGAATAATGCACAGGGAACAAAAGAGGAAAAGAGTACATCTTTTGTTTGTTTGTTTGTTTCAGCCTTGCCAGGATGTCTATTATAACATGTTTTCCAACTATGTAAATTTAAATTCAGATGGGATAAATTTCCCATCAAGAGGTTAACCATGGCAGAGGACATAATTGCTTTTAATAAGGACATAGTTGACTTCCTATAAAACATATTCCTCTTTGTGCCCCCCAAAACTAATTTTTTTCTAGAGACCCACATTTCCTCCATCCACCTGACCACATCTGAAGCTACAGAGGCAAGTCTGATTGGTCTAAGAGGAATCCCCTCACTTTTGCCAGAGATTAATTCAATAGGCAAATGCCCAATTAGGTACAAAGAGATATGAGGAGGTTTTCAGTGGTAGTATCTCCAACATCTAGATTACATCCAAATCTTCCTTCTTCCTTTTGGTATCTTTCCCATGTTTTGAACACTTCTATTTCCATTTCCCTTTTCAGTCTGGTGTTTCGGGCCTGGAAGCCAGCCCAGTGTTAAAATGAGCCTGGTCTCTGTCAAGTCATAGAGTTTCCTTTTCCATGTATGAACACAGCACTCCATGGCATGGCAGTCCATACCTACAGCCTTGCAGCTGATCTCCTCTGGGTATTTGTCCATCTCCAGCAGGAACCCAAAACTTTTTAAACTTTATGACATAGCTGCTGTCACTCTTTCCTCCTCTAAAACTCCTTAGGTCTACTAACCTTGCTTCCAAGACCCTCTTTCCTGAAATGTGTCTTAGCTGGACTATCACTCTCAACCGATTTCTGAATCTGAACTTTATGGGTGCTTCCAAAGGCCATAATCTCAGGATCATAGAGGGGTCCACCATGTTCTCTAACATGTGCTCCTCCCCTAAAACTCCACTTCCTTTAGCTTTCAGATTCACCAGTCATTCAGTAACTTCTACTACTTTGTGTATTACTTTCTGCCATTTCTTTCTCAGCTCCTGTACTGCATCTTTCTGTCATTCCTATTCCTTTCAAGGAGGCCCAAGTGAGTTTTTAAATTTTAACCTTCTACTTTTCCCTCTTTCGTTCTTTCTTTTTCAGCCTATGAATTTGTTTCCTGACCTACTCCTTTAGACTCTCCCTTGAGAGGTTCCCATAGTGAAAAAATATCAGTGTATTTTGCATCTGCCACAAGATCCTCAGTTCAGATACAGGGGTGAGCAAAAGTAGGTTTTGTTTAAGTATCCACTTTCATTGGTCATTGGGTAAATTACCAGCCATCATTACCTAAAAGATAAATCATAAGGATATGAAATAATAACAATAAGACAAATAATATAATTCTTAATAAAATATAAAAATAAACTGTGTTTTATGTACTTACAACTGTAAGCCTACTTTTGCCCACCCCTGTATGGCTTGAGTGGAGAAATCCTACACAGGAGGCCTTCTCTCATCAGTTTCAGCCCATGCCTGATCTCTAACTACTGTTGTTCTGCCTCTTTCCTTCGGTGTTGTCTTCCCTGTACCTTTTTAAAGTTTTTCTAACACCATTCATTTTCTAGGCATATTTCCTTATAACAAAAGCCATACCTGCTTCCTTACATATAACGTCTGTGTAACTTTGATAATCAAGTAAGGCCTGAAATAATACCAATGGCAATAACAATAATGGGTAACAGTTTACTGAGTGCCTACTATGCACCAAACACTGTTCTAAGCATATTATAGGTATTAATTTACTTAAACATCACAAAAATCCCATTAAACTAGAACTATCATCACCCCCATTTTATAAATGCAGAAACTGCAGCATAGAGAGACTAAGTAACTTGCCCTGAGTCAGACTGCCAGTTAAGTGGCAGAACTCCCTCTTGGTCTTCCACTCTGACATCTGGCCATACTTCTCTTCACCTACCAGTTTTTCCACAATATAATACACTTTTTTGTTTGTTTGTTTGGCCCAGTCACCTCGAAATGCTTAGACACTGGGTTCTGCCTTTAAAAAGCAAAAGTAAAGATTTACAGCTGTCTGTCATAGCCCATCCTATATCCTGAACATAATTAATTTATTCTAATAGTGCTATGTGTCTATTATTCCACAGGGAAAGGCATTAAAGTTTGATTCTATAATTCTTTAAAGATAACCTCTATTATGAGTATCATTGGACTATATGCTTACCAGTTTTTCCCACATATACATTAAATTTAAATCCTTAGTTCCAAGTTAATTTTCACTGCCTAACTGATAAAATATTATCTGAATATGTACTAAAGAATGAATTCTTGCAGCTTAGTGAGATAAGTCATTCATACTCTAACAAGGATATTTTAAACAGAGCTGGTTATTCCTTCAGGAAAACCATATTCAGATCAAACTAACTTCCTAAATGACATAAAAGGAGTGAGCAGCTTTGAGGTGTCTTATATAACTGACTGGGTGCTGACAGCTTGGGACTAGATGATGGAATGACAGAGGAAAGGGAAGCTGAATCTTTGAAATTGTAAAAAATTATCATTTAAAAATCACAGTAAATATCACCTGCCACATATTAAAATGATTAAAGGGCTTATTTTTTCCACACTCCTATTGTGATAGGTTTTATAAACAAATAATTTTAAGTACACGAACCTGTTAAGCACCAGTAATTAGTTGAGAAAAACAAACACAAATGTTCTTGAAGAGAGAGCAAACCCTAAGGGAATTTAGTCCTCTGAAATTATGCAAAGTGTATACTGAAATCATTCTGGGAGACGCCTACCCCAAATAAAAATCCCCTTTAAGGTTTTCTCCTGTTTTCTCTCACACATAAATTCTATGACAGCTAATTTACAGGATTACTTGCTAACACAGGTGGACTTGGCGATGAATAAAACCATCTGGAATACTCGGGGTTTTCACTAGAAGAATTAAGTTTACAACACTTGTGAATAGAAAGGGCACTGGACTGGCAGGCAGCAACTTTGCTACTAAGTAGTTATGGGATTTGGTTCTGTCACCTCAGCTCTTTGAACTTTAGTTTCCCAGTCTGTCAAATACAGAAATGAGAATTAAATGATCTCCAACGCCTGTTCTAACAACTCTTAAGTTTCACAATTCTAAGATGGCTTTGAACACTTTTGCACAAAAAGTACTCCAACATTTAATCTAGTAAGATAAACTAAGAATATGTAGAAACCAGTTAGTTATATGGAGATAGAATAGTATTTTTAAGTGTCTCCCAAGAGATGTTCCACTACTGTTAAACTAATATCTCAAGCACTCCATCAAGCCATCATGGTTCCAAGAAAAGGAGCAGAGAGCAGATGCCATAACAAGAATGAGGAGGAAATGGTACATAAAGAATGCTGACATAGTACTACAACGAGAAAAATCCATCTCTTGTATCCTGAGGCATGATGGAAAGAAGAAAAGGGGACAAGGAAAAGGTATCAGACCCAGTTTACTTTCCATCTTTCTCAGGGTAAAAAGTAGAAGTGGACGTATATAGTTGAAGTGTTCACCTAGATATGAGGAATTCCAAGAAAACTGGGGATAGTGGTGTGCTTCCCTGTGTATGCCTGAGTTCACTCTGCTTTCAGCTTGAAAGAATGCTCAATATGATGTAGGGAGAATAATGCGACATTGGGGAGGAAGGTGGCTCAAGAGAAGAGCCCAAAGCCAGGCTCCTGTCTTATCAAGGCTTACATGTGGTGTTCAGGGAATCCAGAAATCCCCATATGTCTCATTGGAAGACAGAGTGGTGCAGTGAGAATCCATGGACCTGCAGAGACCTGGGGTCAGTATAGAGGTTGCAGTGTACAGGGTAAATGGCTCAGGTATGGACTTCAGCAGAAGAATCAGTGTAACATCCATAAATGACAGAAATGACTAGTTTTACCTCTGGGGCTAGTAGTCCTGTTTTCAGACCATATCAGCGACTCCATACCATTGGACAACACAGGGACTCGCACAATTGACTCAGGCCCATCCCTCATGCCACAAAAGCTTCCCCATGCCTCAGGGCTGCTACCAACCCACTAGTCACTGTGCGAATTAGAAAAAAGCACCCCCTTTCTCAAGACATTTTACTTCCACCTATCAGAAAACTGTCTTAATATATTGGTTTTGTTGAAACAAGGCATCTTACTGCTGCATGCCAAAGAACTGTCGTAATGACTTAGAAATCTAAGGTGACAAAGATGTGAAAGACACTCCATCTATACCTCATTTAGCAACCCTTGACCCCCATACATATCTTGGAATGACAGTGAAGTGGGAAAATAAAATCTAAAAGACTCAGCATTTATGTTTAAAAAAAAATAGATAATGTGGGGACTTGGGTTAAAATTTATAGAAAATATGCTGTTTTCTTTGTACATCTGAATTAATAAAGTAAATCTGTCATACCAAAATACAGTCCTTATCATGGAGATTTTACCTTTTATTTTTTGGTATTTCCTGTAGAACCTTACATAGTAATACATAGAAGGAATCAATAGGTGCTTGTAAAATAAGTTTTCTAAATCCACTTAAATGTATACTTTCCCTTTTCTCCCCTACATTTATTGGGACCAAATCTACAATTTACCCATCTGTCCCTAGCTAACAACCATGAAAACCCAGAGTTCTTCAGCTGTTTTCTAATAGCCCTCCTCCTCAAATACTTTTTGAGAAGGAAACTTAAATCTAAGCAGTGTCCATCTTCAGGACCAAAGAAAGATTATCCAAAAATTACAGACGTTTTAAAAATTGAAAACAGGATAATATAGTCCAAAGTCTGTCCTTATTAAAAGGGGCCCCCCCACCATGTCCATAAAGGTAATTTGCCTAGAGTCACATTTCAAATTAGGGGCTCAAACACCCAGGAGTGTCCAACTTTTCAGTGTCTCTGGGACACACTGGAAGAAGAGTGGTCTTGGGCCATACATTAAATACACAAACACTAATGAAAACTGATGAGCAAAAAAAAAGGTTTTAAGTAAATGTACGATTTTGTGTTGGGCCACATTCATAGTCAACCATTCCACATCTAGCTCACATCTCCTCTCCTTCCTCCCAAAATGCTCCCTCCTAGGCTTACTTTATCATGCTTTGTAACCGCTCAATTATCTCAAACCTAGGCAGAAACTGATCAAATTCAAGAGAGAAATCACCCAAAGATCTGAAAACTAGAGTCAGGCAAACTGCCAGTTTTACCACGTCCATAAAAATGATACAAGAGAGAGCAGAGAAAATTGAGTAAGGGTAATTTTTTCGGCCATCACAACAGCTAGGGAATAAGAACACGTTTTCCTTGGGGAGAGATTATGCTGAGGGGACCAGATACAAAGGGTAATTACTTTGGGTTTTTTTTTTTCTTTTCCTTTGAGTTTGTGGGATCTAAAAAAAAATTTAATCACATAAACAAACGTGAACACATTTATTTCTCACCTTTTGTCACATATTTCTCCGAACATTACACAGACGTCTCCAAAAAGTAAACTGCCTATTAATCAAAACCTTTTCAAGACACAGATGACTCCTCTTAGACTACGATTAGAAATCGTCTCCAAACTTCTGTTACCATGCTCAAACTGGATCGCCAAGGTTTGCAAATACCTCAGCTCGGCTAAAGGGCACAGAATCTCTAGCGCTCCCTACAGCTCAGACTTTGAACCTACGTACAACAAAAAACCCAAGTTACCAAAGATCGGCTCCTTCGCTCCACTTTTTTTTTTTTCTGCTTTAAAAATCGGGTGCAGGTGGGGGTTGAGGGAAAGCTGAAACGGCGAACCGAAGGATTAATCACTTCTCCCCATTACATCAGCAACCCCCGCCCTTTCCTCTGAGCACCTCCTCTCCTAGAATCGTCGCTACGCACTAGCGCTCCCTTCGCCCACCCCCTGCTCTATTATATGCCCTGATACCTCCCCATTATCACCCGCCCCACCACACTCCCCCTTTCCTTCTTCCCCCTCCTTAGCGGGGGAGGGAGGAAACCCGAGAGAGGAAACAGGGCGTTGAAGGAAGGGACTTCGCGATAAGAGGGAAGGCCCCATTGGCCCGAAGGTTGTATAAGCGCCTCCCATTGGCTTCTTGGCCGGAATACCCGCCCCCTCCCTCTCCTCCCCGCCCCGCACCCCTCCCCCCCACCGCCCCGTGGCCCCTCCCCCCGTCGCCCCGTGGCCCTCCCCCGCGGCCCTGGCCAGCCCCCGACGGGGAGGGACCGACTGGGCGAGTGGAGGCTCCGGTGGTGTCAATGGCTCCTCCTGCCACGGAGCAGCAGCAGAAGCCGCGGCGACGGGGCTGAGGAGGAGGAGGAAAGGTTCCTTTAAGGAGGAGGAACGACGACGCCTCTTTTTCCCCCATCTCCTCCTTTCACACTCATTTCCCCTTCGCCGAGGAGAGAAGGGGGGGAGGAGAGAGAAGAGGCCGAAGAAAGAGAGAAAAAATTCCTCTCAGAAATCTCTTTCAGGGGGTGTGGGGGGGAGGAAGAGGAAAAAAAAAGAAGCCGGGCGCCCCCTGCTCCCTCCCTCCCTCCCTTCTCTCCCTCTCTGCTCCTTCTCCCTTTCTCACCCGCCCGCCCACTACCCCTGCCGCCGGAGTCGCCGCTCGGGAGTCGGCGGGACCGGGGTCTGTCTCCTCAGCCGCCGACGCCGCGCTTCGCCTCGGGATCCCCAGGCGGGCGGACGCCCTTTCTTTCTTTCTCTCGCTCTGCCCGTCTCTCTGTCTCCGTCCCTCGCGGCCGCCCCGCCCGGCGGCGTCGGCCTTCCCCGTGCGCCAGGCCCGCCCGGCCGGCCTCGCTCGGTCTCTGTCTCCGCGGGCCTTTCTCTGGACTCGGGGGCTCCCTCGCCCCCTCCACCCTGACCGTCTCCCCTTCCCCTCGCTCCCTTTCCTTCCTCCCCCTTCCCCCCACCCCCTTCTCCTGCCTCGGAGCTCGCTGTGCGTGTGCGTGTGTGTCCCTCCGCCAACGCCGCCACCTCAGCCCGGCAAATGAACTCCGTCCGAGCCGCCAACCGGAGACCCAGGCGAGTGTCGCGGCCGCGCCCGGTGCAGCAGCAGCAGCAGCCTCCGCCGCAGCCGCCCCAGCAGCCGCTCCAGCAGCAGCAGCCGCAGCAGCAGCCTCCGCCGCCGCCGCAGCAGCAGCCGCAGCAGCAGCCTCCGCCGCCACCACCGCCGCCTCCGCCGCTGCCCCAGGAGCGGAACAACGCCGGCGAGCGGGGTAAGGCCGCGCTCCCTCCCCACAGCCCGTCGGCTCGGGCGCCCGCCCGTTGGGGACCCGCGGGGAGGGAGGCCGGGGTGAGCGGGGGGCGGCCGGAACGCCCCGAGGGTGGGCGATGGAGGCTGAGCGGAGGCGGGTCCCCGGGTGCCGCAGTGTCAGCCCGACTCGGGCCCCGGCCGGCAGGAAAAGCCGTGGCTTCCCTACTCGCTCGGGCTCTCGCTCAGGCCGCGCTTTGTTTGGTTTCGGGGCTCGGCACCCTCTACCCCCACCCATCTCTTGGGCTTCCCGGCTTGCTCACGAGCCCCGCAGGAGTCTCTTGGTGGCTGTGGGGGTGGGGGGCGAAGGGTGGGATTTCTTCCCCTTTTGCTGCCTTCCACGGTGTATAGCCTCCCCCTTTCTGAGGGTAGGTGGGGGAAACAACTGGCAGTGATCGGGCGGTGGGGTTGGCTGGGGAACTTGTTTTCCCCCTTTTCTCTGTTAGCCTCCCCCTTCCTGTGGAGGAGGGGAGAGGGGGAATCCGAGTGGTCCGTGGTGTTGGCCGGGGAACTTGTTTCTCCTGCCGCCCCCCCCCCCCCGCCCCAGTCACGGGGTAGGGGGAGCAGCAACTCCTCTCCCAACCCCACAATGTTTGCTGCGCAGTTTGGCTTTAGTTACAGAACCCCTGGAAGGACCCGTTAAATGAAGACCTTTAAATAAATAAATATAGAATCCATCGGCCATTTCCAGCCCCCTCCCGCGCGTGCAGTGCAGTTACCCTTAACGTTCTATCAACACCCCTCTCGCCTGCTCCCTCCTAGCGAACCCCCCACACCGCCTTGCTATCCTCCATCTCCTAGAGGGGTTTGAAACGCCCCTTCCTTACAACCGGCCCCTTGGTGTGTGTGTGTGTGTGTGGTGTGTGGTGTGTGTGGTGTGTGTGTTGTGTCCAAGGCCTAGTGAAATGTGTCATTTAGACCCAACTGTGCAGCTCTGTCTGGTAACCACCATTGTCTAAGGGCTGAGGCTCCCGGGGGTTAGATTCTTGCTTTAGCAAAAATAATGTTCAGTTCTACTTTGACGATGTGCTTATTTTGGGAGGTTTTTGAGGTGTGGTGTTACACCTTGGTTTCCAAACGTAACTACTCTCTTTATTAATTAGCTGCTCTCAGTGGGGTGGAGGTCAGTACCATATTTACGTGTACGGTTGTTGTTTTTAGGAGGAGGGGAATTGTTAGGAGACATTTTGCGTGTTTTCGTTGGCGGATTAAGGTTAATTTTACATGCGTTGGTTGTCACACCTCCTTTGACTAAGGTAATTGAGATTAAATGCCTTTTTTAAATTTTACGTTCTTTCCTTAAAAACTGTTTCATTGTTTTACTTCATCAAAATACTTAACAAATGAAAGAGGGAGATGATGATCTGAAAAATACTTTAAAGGGTTTTTTCACCCGTCCCTGTTTCAGATAGTCCTTGAGAAAGCAGTTTGCTCTATGTTGCTTCAAAGAATGTGATGTTTCAAGCCAGGTAGAGGTCTTGTGCAACAGTATTGGTAAATGTGTTTTAATGATTCTTTGATACATTTACCATTTTTTTAAATTAAAAATGTTTGTAGTTTCATCATTTCCTTTCACGTTTGCATATCAGGGTCCTCATGTGTTCCATTCAAGTAATATTCAAGTCTCCTTCCAGAATTGGCACTATAAATAAAAGAATTGACAAGTTTTGTGGTGGTTTTTATTTTGTTTTTGTTTTATGTTTTTTTTTAGGAAACAATGACACTGGATTGAAATCCTAGCAAAATATTTTATTGCTGGATGTAAAGCTTTTTCAAGATGTACTGATTTGTTCACATTAGCACTGAATCACATTCTTTCAGCCAAACTTAACTTAGTCCCATTGTGTGTTTCTAAATGTTTTTTTTAAATCTCTCTTTCACAGTTTATGTGTAATTTCAGACTTCGTTGAGGTACTTTTTTATCTTGGACACTTTTCTTCATTTGTTTGAAATTATTAGCTACTAAAGTCTGTTTCCTTTTGAAGTAAGTTGACTTGGTGGTTGTTGGTAGTCACATGCTAGAGTGTCAATTTTCTTTTCATTGATGTCCATAAACTGACTAAGGTGTTCATGAATCAAAATTTCATTATGTACCTGACCACATGGTACATCAAATTCACTGTAGAATTGTTGCTTTGCTGCAACTAGTAGAAATTGTTCTGGAGATTCTGTGTTGGCACAGAGGGGAAAAGAACTTGCTGATTAGTCTTTAGGGAAAATGCTATGGATCTTTTAGGGAACAAATAAATGGCCTCAGAATGAAGAAAACAAAGGTGAATTGAAATATTAAAAATAATATTTTGCTAGTTTTATGTAAAAATGCCATTCTTTGAAAATTGGTGTGACTACATTTTTAAGTGTACAGTTCACATAATGATTAGTTAGCCAAGAAGAATACTTTTTGTTTTAAAAGTTTTATGGAGCATGCAAAGTGTCTACTATTTCTAGTTTGGATGGGAGGTTTTGTTGTTTAAGATTTTGCTAGATTTCATAATTTTGACAAGGTAATTAAGGAACTACAGCTAGCTGTGTGTGTGTGTGTGTGTGTGTGTGTGTGTGTGTGTTTACTAACTCTTAATGGATATGTAATTCTTGCATTAGAGCCTTGGATAGAGTTACATAATAGTGTATTAGACAACCTTCCAGGTAGGGAATTGAAGAAGTAAGACTCACTGTCTTAAGACAAGTTAATTCAATCTCTATATAAAATCACTTATTTATTTTACATAAAGGATGGGCCTTTGGCTCTTCAGTGGTAATAAAATAGTTACAAGATAGTATATTTTTCAAGCAAAAATTCTGTCAGAACTGGTTGTTAGTTGCTTTTTTGCCTGCAGGTTAATTGGTCTGAAAACTTCCTTGGCATATCCTTGAACAACAGACGCACACAGTTACATGTAATGGTCAATGTTTGAAGGAGAAAGAAACAACCTTATAGAGTGTAATCTTAGGATTTTTCAGAGATGTCCATGGGGAAGAATTTCTTACACTAAGAGTCCACTAATCATTAACTTTTTTGTCAAAATT
>VMDR010008618.1:0-36062 GCA_007922815.1 Macrotus californicus | reverse complement strand
TAAATGAAAGCTTTGCTGGATGGAATAATCTAGGTAGGTCCTTGCTTTTCATGACTTTGAATACTTCTTTCCAGCCCCTTCTTGCCTGCAAGGTTTCTCTTGAGAAATCAGGTGATAGTCTTATGGGAATTCCTTTGTAGGTAACTGTCTCCTTTCCTCTTGTTGCTTCTCTCCTTATCTTTAATCTTGGATAATTTAATTATAATGTGTCTTGGTGTGTGCTTCCTTGGATCCAACTTCTTTGGGACTCTCTGAGCTTCCTGGACTTGCACGTCTAGTTCCTTTGCCAGATTAGGGAAGTTTTCCTTCATTATTTTTGCCAATAAATTTTCAATTTCTTGTTCTTCCTCTTCTCCTTCTGGCACCCTTATGATTCGGATGTTGCAACGTTTAAAGTTGTCCCAGAGGTTCCTAAGCCTCTCCTCATTTTTTGAATTCTTGTATCTTCATTGTGTTCTGGTTGAATGCTTCTTTCTTCCTTCTGGTCCACACCATTGATTTGAGTTCTGGTTTTCTTCCCATCCCTGTTGGTTCCCTGTACATTTTCCTTTATTTCCCTTATCGTAGCCTTCATTTGTTCATCTAATTTGTGACCATATTCAACCAATTCTGTGAGCATCCTGATTACCAGTGTTTTGAACTCTGCATCAGATAGGTTGTCTATCTCTTCATTGCTTAGTTTTTCTCTGGAGTTTTGATCTGTTCCTTCATTTGGGCCATGTTTCTTTGTCTCGGCTCGTCTGTTATATAGTAAAGGTTGGAGACTTAGGTATTCACCAGGGTAGGGTGACCACGTCCCTGCTCTGTGATGTTATGTTCGGGAGAGGGGTAAGAGAGGGAACAGTGTCCCTTGCTTGGCTCTCTCCCTGCTTTCAGTGACTTCCTTCACTTCCCACAAGTGGATTGTGCCCTTTCAGGTGCTGATTCCCAGGTGGGTAGGTTTGTGTACGTTCTAGGACCCTGTGGGTCTCTCCAATGAACTCTACTATGAGGCTGAGAGTTTCTCCCCTCAATCTCCCACAGGTGTTTTCAATCAGAGGTTTGAGGCTTACTTCCCTGCTGGAACCCTGGGTTGCGTGGTCTGTCTTGCTCCCCAGTCTTTCCTCCCTGCTTATCCGCATGCGAATGTGGGACCACCTAGCTTGCAGCTGCCGCCTTGCTTGGCGTCCTCTCTGCCCCAGCTCCTGTCTCTGCCCCTCCTACTGGTCTGGGTGAATGTTTCTTTATCAACTCCTTGGTTGTTGGACTTTCACACAGTTATATTTTCTGGTAGTTCTGGTTGTTTTTGTTTTTAAATTGTTTCTTGTCCTTCTTTTGGCTGAGTGAGGAAGTGAAGCGTATCTATCTATGCCTCTATCTTGGCCAGAACTCCAATTTTTAATTTTTGACAGCAATTATTAGAGCCATTGTAAATATTCCCATAGAGGTCTGTTTTATATGTGTGAACATACATTTTCATTTCTTTTGGGTAAACAGGCATCCTAAGGTAAATTGCTAAAATGTCCAAGTAGCTCACAGTAGTTTAGGAGAGGATGCCTTCCCCTGGGGAAAGGAAGAAACTCCCTGAGGAGGAAGAAAGGAAGAAACATGTCTGCCTCCCTGAGGGTTCCAGAACCCCTCACATTGCCTTCTCATTCCAGCTTCCCTGGAAGCCTGGGTGAGGCAGGGGGCCGAGGTCCTCTTTAGAGGCAATCAGAGAACTTAGAGCTGGGACAGTGTGGACCTCACCTGATCCAATGCCTTCAATTTGTAACTGATAAAAGCCAGTGAGAAGAGAGGGACTTGCCTGCGGCCACACGGTGAGTGGGGCACTGGGTTTGCAGGTCAGGCCTCATCTTACTCAATGGCTGCCTTTCCTACTTTTTAAAAAATGTCACCCTAGCCTGCTGAGGTCCCCTCGCTCTGGCTCAGAGAGGACCGGTGACAGTTCCTAGGCCACAAACTAGTGAGGGGAAGCTGGAACTAGGACCTGGATGTCTGCCCTGCACCACTCCGCCGCATTCTGAGTCTTGCAGGGACATCTGAACTCATGTGGTCCCTTAGAAGAACTCACATCCTTTGGTTTAGAAAGGAAGAAGCCGGTGCCCAGGGACTGCTCCATAGTCATGCAAGCTCGGGTCTGCCCTGTCTTTGAGTTTGAAGCCAGGCAGGGTGGCCAGGCCCTTCCACAGCTCATCTTAACTGATGGTGCCAAGGGCAGCAGGGCTGCCTGTTGCCCACTCCGAGCCCCGGGAACTGCCCAGGACCATCCCTCTGTTTCCTCTTTGTGGACCGCAGGTGAGATCGCCGGAGCTGGCGCGGCCAGCCTCATGTCCGCCCTGGCTGACAAGGCCATAGTGAAGAGGGAACTGCTTTACGATGTGGCCGGGAGGGACAAGTACTGTGTCAACAACAAACACGATGACAAGTACTCACCGCTGCCTCCCAGCAAAATCGTCCAGCGGGCAGAGGAGCTGGTGGGGCAGGAGGTGCTCTACAAGCTGACCAGTGACAACTGCGAGCACTTTGTGAACGAGCTGCGCTACGGAGTCCCCCGCAGCGACCAGGTGCGTCCTCAAGCCTGTGTCCCATCCCCGGGAGCCAGAGCAGACCAGTCCCTCAGCAGACAGGGCCTGGGCGTCAGTGTGGGCCGGCAGGGGTGGAGACAGAGGCACAGGGGAGACAAGATGGCAGAGACAGGCCCCCTGCCCTGGAGGGTGTGATGACAGTGGGGTAGGGACGAGGGCAGGCCACCCTGCCAGTCGGTTGTGCAGACCAGTGCGGTTAGGGGCGATGTCGCAGCTGTGGTGGTCACCCCCATTGCCAAGGCCTCCGTGGCTGCCCGGCCCTGTGATGGCCCCCTCCCACAGTGCTGGAGGCGGGTTGTATTACTCCCGCTTTGCAGATGGGGAAACCGAGGCTCACAGTGCTTCCGTGGCCTATCCAAAGTCATTCAACAATTAGCTATTGCACCTCTTGTCCCTCACAGCCACTGCACAGAGAGGGGCATCCACCTAGGCACCTACTCAAGGAAGGCCTCACAGAGGAGTTGACTCCTGAGCTGAGTGTGATTTAATTCCTTGGATTAATCTGAAACTGGAAAATGAGCTGGCAATTACCAGGGAGTAGGGGTGGTAATGTACTATAGGTGCAGGGAACAGTGTGAGCCAGGAGGAGGAAAAGCCCAGGTCGTATCAGACAAGCGTTTTCCGTGAAGGGCAGGGAGTGGCGCACTCAGGCCCCGTGGCCCACGTGGTCCTTGCCTCTGTTATCGTGGCTCTGTAGCACAAAAGCAGTTGTGGACAATACTCAATGGAATGGGTAAGGCTGTGTTTTTCAAAAAGTTTCTGAATAAAAAGAAGTGTTGGACTGGATTTAACCCCTATACTGTAGCTTGCTGACTCCTGGTCCTAAATAATTTGAAAATCTACATACCCCTGCATACATTTTTAGGTGACATCAAATATTTAAAAAACATAAATGCAAAAAATTGCCAAGGATGGAATTATTGGTACACAGTGCGTTGCATGCATATGTACCTATTTTCTTCATGTCCTTGGAATCGCACATTTAGCTCATTCAGTTAATGGAAAACGTCCGTCATACAATTTAAATAGGCCAGGGTTATTGTCAAACCAGTCAGCCAAAGCAGACAACTCTTTAGGAAAAAGCTGGCATGTTTTTCCAACTCAAATAACTATGTTAAAGCATGTTTCCATGGCAACAGCCTCAGTTCAGCACTGTAATCTAGAGTCGTAGGCAGGCTTGGAAGGAGCCTCCCCGGAGGTGGGTCTGTGGTCATGTTTCTCCCGGAAGCGCCGTCAGGCAGGAGCAGGGCCCTATGTGGTCCTCCTTCTTGGCTTTCTGGAACATTTTCCACATTAGTCCTCGCACTGTAGATGCAGGACAGGTGAGGATTAAGCTCCTCTCTTGGGAGGAAGGACAAAGGTGGGCAAGGGACCCTCTGACCCCCTGGGAATGGGGACCTCTGGATGGAGCCCAGGCTGTTCTGGGTCACCAGGACCTGCTCTGTGTGCCTGGCAGTGACCCTGCTGGAGCATCTCCCTCCTCTGAGCTGTTTCTGGTCGGGAGAGGTGGCAGGCTGGGGTGGGGGATGCTGCCTTATCACACATGTGTGCTGAAACCCCAAGGGCCAATCTGGGAGACCCCCCACTTTTCGAGAGTGGTTGGCCCTGTACTGTGCTTCCGAGGGACTGGCAGGAGGTCTGTTCATCTGTGTCATTTATCCCTGGCACCTCTCTTTCTGGACTCCTTCCAGGGCAGGTAACTCCATACCTTGCCTGCTTGTCTCCCTCTCCCTCCTTCCTTCCCTCTGTCTCTCCGTAACAAAGAGGGCTGCGGGGATGGCAGAGCGCTTGGCTCAGGAGGAATATGTCCAAGCTCCTGCAGAGCTTTCATCCCGAGGCCCCGTCCCTAGGACAGACCCAGGCCCCCTGCGATGCCTGCCTGAAAAAGCTCAGCACTGCTGGGAGAAGTGACTTTGTTCCAGCCAGCCTGGGAGATGGGCCCTGGCCTCCCTTCCGCAGAGCATTTGCTAAAAAGGGCTTGCAGTTGTGGGTCCTTCCTCGGCCCCGCAAGGTGGCTGTGTAGTGCCTGGGTCAGGAGCGTCCCTCTCAAGGACCTGAGAGCTGTCCTGTGAAGTGCCATCTCCAGGAAGTCGGGCCCTCAGCGTCCAGGCTCTGGGGGAGGGTGGAATCCTGACTTCCGTGTCTCCTCCAGCTGGCTGACACCTGGCCCGACACCTGTGCAATTTTTCATTTCACTGCCTGCTGAGCCCCAGCTTGTCTCGATCCCTTCCTCACCCTTGAACCCACCCAGTCACCTCTGCAGATCAGAATGGAGCCGAGTGAAGTGTTTTCACGTCTTTAACTCATGTTCCTGCTTGTTTCTCTTTGACACTTGGAAACTTTTCTGAGTGTCTCTGAATGAAAGGGACATGCATTTATTCTTCTTTCCCCGGCCTCTCACATGGGCCAGATTCATGATATTCTGCAGAAATCTGCTCTCTGGTCTCTGTTTTGGGTACTTTTTCTCCTGGCTGTGGAGGGCTTACGTGCACTTGCTAAGATGTCAAGCAGTCTGGGCCCTGCCACTTGCTGGTGGTGTGGCTTTGTCCTTGTAAAGTGAGAATATAAATAACAGGGTTATAAATAGGGTTTCGGGGCAGATTAAGACAAATACAGGGCCCACGAAGTCCCTGCCCAGGGTTGACACCTGGACAGCAGCCATTCTTATAGTCTTCGTCCACCTCTGCCAGCACAGGAGGGCGCCCTGGGGTGGCTCCCGCCGGCTTTGCTGAGGAAGTGATCCTCAGGGATGACCCTCAGGTCTCTGCCACGTAGGTCCGTGTTTTCAGAGTATCCGCTTCCGTGCCCAGAACCCTTTCCCTAACAGCGCGGAAGTGAGGTGGTTTCATTCCACAAAGCGCTGCTTGTAGTCACCACATGTGTCCAGCAGGTCAGTCATGAGTGCCTGGGCTGTGCCTGGAGGCGGGCTGAGCTCTGGGGACCCAGGACTGATCTGGACAAGCTGCCTGCCCTCCAGCTCTGGGTGGTGAGAGTTCACGGGGGTGGGTCCCCCAACTCCACATTTGCTTCAAGGCTGCCAGTTGGCCAGCCCTGACCTAGCACATCCGGGCACTGCCACTCCATCCTTTCCATGAGGCCTTATTATACTTTAAGTACCTATTAAAGGCTATTGTTTCCTCACACCTGCAGCTCCTCTTCCACTCATTCCTTCCCCACCAGGCTCCTCTTCCCCAATGTCCTGGGGGACCTGCCCTCTTGGGATTCCCCCTGCCCTGCCAGCAAGAGTCCCTTCTGTGGTTCTGTTGAATAGCACAAGGGCCAGATGGGTCTTTGCTGAGCTGAGGACTCTGGTGGGGGTTTCTGTGGTCAGGCCCCTATGTTAAGTGTGATGCCTTCTTCCTCTTCTGCTGCAGGTCACCAATGCACTCATGGCCGTAGGCATGACAGCGGGCATCCTAGGAGTGGGCCTGGCCACCGCAGGCCTCATCGGGTTCCTGCTGGACAGAAGCAAGCGGGAAAAGCAGTAACTTCAAGCAATCGCCCTAACGGAATCCAGCCGGAATGGAGAAGTCTTGCTTGGCCAGCAGGTGTGGAGTTTGGTTTGTTGATTTCACTCTGTTTTATAATCATTTAAGCTGATTTGAATGGAGCAAAATAAAAGCACAGGAAGATTTTATCAGGGCAAATGCGTGAATCCTATTAAAGACACAGCTGGGCTGTGTCATGGACTGAATGTGTCCCCCCCTTCCCCAATTCATACTGAAGCCCCAACCCCAACGTGATGGTGTTTGGAGGTGGGCCTGGAAGATGATTAGGTTACAGGAGCTCAAGGTGGGGGTGGGGGCCTGATGGGATGAGCATCCTTCTAAGAAGCAGAGAGACCAAAACTCTCTCCTCCACGTGAGGACACAGTGAGAAGGTGCCATCTGCAAGCCAGGAAGAGGGTTTTGCCAGCATCTGAATCTGCTGGTATCCTCATCTGGAACTTCTCAGGTTCTGGACCTGTGAGAATAAATGTCTCTGTTGCTAAAGCCCCCAGGCGGTTACTGTTGTCCCTGCCTCTCTCCGAGTGGACTCACACAGGTCCCTTCCCAGATGCACTGAGGTGTGTCCTGGCCATTCAGTGCTTTTCTCAAGTTTCCTCTTGGGGACGGTGTCCTCTTTATGGCCTGAGGATGCACGAGGGGCCAGGCAGACACACCTGTGGTGGACAAGACCAGGAAGCACTGGCCTGCTGGGGCCTGGGACCTCAGCGGCTGGAATTGTGAGGAAGATTCTTGGCCACGCACATGACCCTGCCCCCTGTGACTGAGGCTCCCTGTTCTTCCCATTACTCTCTGTTTCTCTGGGTTCCAGGAACAATTAGTGTCAGTACTTCCCCCACCCCGCCCATCGCTTCCCCTCCAGCAACATCTTAGCAGCATGTCACCGCAACACCTGCAGCACTGTGTTCCCAGTTCAAGTTCCTGAGAGAGGCTCTGATTGATACAGCTCACCACAGCCTGGCGCAGCATGGTGATTAGCAGCTGTGGTCCAGGTGATGTCACTAGGCCAATCAGCTCTGCCGATGGGACCAGTCACATGACTTAAGCCTGACTGCAGAGGCAGGTTCACTTTGGAGGGAACTGTGGGTGAGCCCCGCTCCAGGGTTTGACACCCCTGCTACAGGGGCACTCAGAGGAGGAGGTGGAGCTGGCACTGACCTTTGGTCCCTCCAGAGCTGCTGACAGCCTGGGTCTTGTCCCAGGGGAGATTTGCTGCCTGGAATTAGAGGCTGGAGGTCACAGTGCTCCTAGGGTCTGATCCCCAAGCTCCCTCTCCTGTTGGGGGAGCCTTAGACTGCACGAAGTGAGAAGCCTCCCCCTGTGTCTCAGCCTCCTGGGTGTTGGGCCTCACAGAGCAGCTGGGCCCTCTGACCCAGAGGGAGCCTGGGAGCAAGGCAAGCACAGACCCTTCTAGAAGCCCCACATGGAGGCTGGGAGCTGGCACAAGGTCCTCTTTGGGAGCAGCAAGGACAAATTCTTCTCTTGATCCTCATTCTTCTGAGAGCCTGAGCTTCCGCGGGAGCCCGTGTGTGGGTCCAGCCTGGTGTCCCCTGCATGGACAGGGTCAAGCGGCCATCAGCTTCCCCCTGCGTGGGCAGGTACAGGCAGGGGAGGTGACATCCCAAATTCTTAAGTCAGAATGTTGGTGGCTGTGGTGATGGCTGTAGAGAATGGCCAGATGGAGTGGCCATTCAGTAGGGTCACTGGTGACAGAGGTCGGGGAAGGAAGTACGAGACCATGGGGACCGGGCCCTTCTGAGACCACACCCAGGGCATGCTAGGAAGCAGCGAAGGATAATTCTGCGTGTGAATTTTCTTCTTAATCCTCATCCGAGGATATACTTATTGATTTTGTTTTAAGAGAGAAAGAAAGGGAGTGGAAGGGGGAGAGAGAGAGACATTGATACGAGAGAGAAACATCAATTGGTTGCCTCCCACATGGCCCCAACCAGGGATCACATCCACAACCTCAGTATGGGCCCCGGCTGGGAATCAAACGGGAGACCTTTTGGTGACGCTCCAACCAATTGAGCCACCCGACCAGGCCTGAGGTGGTTAAATTGTTTAAAAATTTCATTTTTTGCACCTCTATGTTCATTGCAGTGTTGTTTACGACAGCTGAGTTTTGGAAGCAGCCCAAGTGCCCATCAATAGATGAGTGGATAAAAAAGCTGTGGCTCATTTACACAGTGGAACACTACTGGGCTGTGAAAGAGAGAGAACCCTCGTATGACAGCTCGGAGGGACCTGGAGAGCACTGGGCTAAGTGATATGAGCCAGTCAGAGGAAGACAAATACCATGATTTCGCTCATATGTGGAATCTGATGAACAAAGCAAACAAAATGGAAACAAACTCATAGGTAGAGCTGTCAGATGTGAGGGGGCTGAGGGCTGGAAAAGAGTGAAAGGGATTAAGCAAAAAAAAAAATTCTCTTAGACACAGACAACAGCCTCATGACGACCAGAGGGAGGGGGGTGGAGGGAGGGAGAAAAGGGTCCCGGGGGAGGGATGGAGATGGAAGGAGACTGACTTGGGGTGGTGAACACACAACACAATACACAGATCATGTACTATGGCCCCGTACACCCGACACTTATAAAATTTTGTTAACTGATATCAGCCCAATAAATTCAATAAAAGTTATTTTACCCAGATAAAAAATATTTTCGTTTAAAATAGATAGTGCTGTGCTGGCCAGTGTGGCTCAGCTGGTTGGACCATCGTTCCTTAACTGATAGGTTGAGTGTTTGATTCCCGGTCAGGTCACATGCCTAGGTTATGGGTTCGATCTCCAGTTGGGATGACTATGATCTCTGACTAGGACCAGTATGATCCCGGTCAGGACATGTACTAGCCCAGGTGTGGTCACCTGTGGGAGGCAGCCCATTGATGCTTCTCACTCGCATGAATGTTTCTTTCTCTCCCCTTCTCTCTCTCTAGAAGCAATGAAAAAAAAATGTCCTTGGGTGAGTATATATAAAAAAAAAGAATAAAATGATTGTGCCCTTTGGCAGCTGCTGAAGGGAATGCAAGGAGAATTTGCTCAGAAATGATCAAGGATTATGATATGTCAGTCAAAAATTTATGAGCAACTTTCGGCCAAGATGGAGACATAGGTAGATACATGTGCCTCCTTGCACAACCAAAAGAAGGACAACAACAAATTTAAAAATGAAAAATAACCAAAACAGCCAGAAAATAAAACTGTATGGAAATCTGACAACCAAGGAGTTAAAGAAGAAACATTCACCCAGACCAGTAGGAGGGGTGGAGATGGGGAGCTGGGCCAGAGAGGACACACAGCAAGGCGATGGCTGGTGCCTGGGTGGTCCCACATTTGTGTGTGGATAAGCCAGGAGAAACAACTGGGGAGAGACAGACCGTGCAATCTAGGGTTCCAGCATGGGGAAATAAAGCCTCAAAACCTCTGGTGGTAAAAACCTGTGGGGGTTGTGGTAGTGGGAGAAACTCCCAGAATCACAGGAGAGTTCATTAGAGAGACCCACAGGGTCCTAGAATGTACATAAACCCACCCACCCAGGATCAGCACCAGAAGGGCCCAATTTGCTTGTAGGAAGTGGGATAAGTGACTGAAAGCTGGCCAAGAGCTGAGCAAGTGGCATTGTTCCCTCTCGGACCCGTCCCCCACATACAGCGCCACACCGCAGCGGGCCCCCCCCCCGCTGGCAAATACCTAAGGCTTTGTTCCTTCCTATGTAACAGGCACACTGAGACAAAAAAATATGACCCTAATGAAGGAACAAATCAAAGCTCCAAGGATAGAACTGAGGACGAGATAGCCAACTTATCAGATGCAGAGTTCAAAACACCAGTAATCAGGATGCTCACAGAAATGGCTGAGTATGGTTGCAAAATGGAGAAAAAGTGAAGGCTACATGAAGTGAAATGAAGAGAAATGTACAGGGAACTAACAGTGAAGGGAAGGAAACCAGGACTCAAATCAACAATTTGGAGCGGAAGGAAGAAATAAACATTCAATCAGAACAGAATGAAGAAACAAGAATTCAAAATATGAGGAGAGGCTGAGGAACCTCTGGGACAACTTTAAACATTTCAACATCCAAATCATAGGGGTGCCAGAAGGAGAAGAGGAACAGAAAGAAATTGAAAACTTATTTGAACAAATAATGAAGGAGAACTTCCCTAATTTGGCAAAGGAAATAGACTTCCAAGGAGTCCAGGAAGCTCAGAGAGTCCCAAAGAAGTTGGACCCAAGGAAGCACACACCAAGGCACATCATAATTACTTTACTCAAGATTAAAGATAAGGAGAGAATCTTAAAAGCAGCAAGAGAAAAGGAGACTGTTACCTACAAAGGAGTTCCCATAAAGCTATCATCAAGAAGGGGCTGGAAAGAAGTATTCAAAGTCATAAAAGGCAAGGACCTACATCCAAGATTACTCTATCCAGCAAAGCTATCATTTAGAATGGAAGGGCAGATGAAGTGCTTCCCAGATAAGGTCAAGTTAAAGGAGTTCATCATCACCAAGCCCTTATTATATGAAATGTTAAAGGGACTTAGATAAGAAAAAGAAGATGATTGAAAATATGAACAGTAAAACGACAACAAACTCACAAGTTCAACAGCTGAACCTAAAAAAACAAAAACAAACTAAGCAAACAACTAGAATAGGAACAGAATAGCAGAAATGGAGATCACAAGGAGGGTTATCAGTGGGGGAGTGGGAGGGGGAGAGAGGGGAAAAGGTGCAGGGAATAAGAAGCATAAATGGCAGGTAGAAGATAGACAGGGGGAGGTTAAGAATAGTATAGGAAATGTAGAAGCCGAAGAACTTATAGGTATGACCCATGGACATGAGCTAAGGGGGGAAATGCAATTGGGAGGGAGGGTTCAGGACCAAGGGGAATAATGTGGGGGGGAAATGTGATAAATGTAATAGCATAATCAATAAAATATATTAAAAAAATTTAAAAGCAAACAAGTAAAATGAAACCAAAACAAGAAATGTCACTATTATTAAGAGAAAGTAGGAAAAAAAAGAAAACAGAGCTGAGTGAGACCCGCAAAGCCTTTCCATATTGGAATTATTAGACACAGATTTAAAATAAGTATATTTAATAGACATTTAATGAAGGAAGGGAATGGACATGTGAATCATTTGAATGAGGAGAAAGAATATTTTTACATGATCAAGTAGATCTGATAAAAGAAAATGAATGAATATTTGGGAATGCAACATAGGATCATTGGAATATTTTGCCATCAGAAAATCAAAATTTTGCCCTGGCTGGTGTGGCTCAGCGGATTGAGCGCAGGCCCGCGAACCAAAGGGTCACCGGTTCCATTCCCAGTCAGGGCACATGCCTGGGTTGCAGGCCAGGTCCCTAGAAGGGGGCATGTGAGAGGCAACCACACATTGATAGTTCTCTCCTCTTTCTCCCTCCATTTCCCTCTGTTTAAAGATGAATAAATAAAATCTTAAAAAAAAAAGAAAATAAAAAATTTTGTAAAGTCAAATACATCATTTCTGTTACGCTACAAAAAAGACTTTTTAGAGAAGTTTTAGGCTCACAGAAAAACTGAGGGGAAGGTACAAGGATTTCCTGACCCTCTGATCCCACTCATGCACAGCCTTCCCCGCTGTCCACACGCCCCCAGAGGGGACATTATTGTCACAATCGATGAACCTACAGTGACAGCATCATAACCCAGGTACTTAGTCTTCCTCAGGCGCCACTCTCGCTGCAGCACATTCTACGAGTTTGGACCAATTGTGATGCCAGGCACCCCCAACCCAGTGTCACACAGAGTGGTGTCCTGCCCTCAGAGTGGGGGTGGGGGCTCTTCAGCATTCTGCCTGGGGGCAGCTGGAGTCTCGCCAAGGGGGGCGTCCAGAGATGACAGAATACCCTGTGGTAGTCACAGGTGGTGATGATGAGGGTTCTCAGTCAAAAAAGAAAACCAGCACTTTCTACCAGGGGGGCTGCCTGAGGGAGGTCACTGGGGGAGGGTTATGCCTTGTGAGGGGTCTCAAGTACCAGATGATGGGACTCTTGGGGGAGTCAAGAGTGTTACCCAGGGCCACATGGCTAGAATTTGTTGGTGTCCCCAGCAGGTGCTGAACTTCTTCCTGTCTGGTTTAGAAGTCTACACAACACACAGTGGAATTCTTTTCTGAAGATAGATACATTTATTCATTCTTAGTGTTGGTACAATTATTCCATCCTTCATTCAGTGAGAGGGAAAGTAAGAGGGACAAAACTGCAGGTGGCCCCAGAGCCAGGGTCAGGGAGACCGCGGAGGTGTGGGCGGTTGGCTGCACAGGGGCTTCAAAGGCAGGATTTTGTGGCTCCACATGACTGTCACTGGTTTTAGAATCCATTCCTCACCAAAGAGAATCCAACAGCAGCGGCCGCACCTAAGACTCCCAGCCCGGCTCCCAGCGTGGTGTTTTCAACCTGAGAGCGAGCAGCCCATGTTCAGAGGCCACAACCAGTCCAGGCAGGTCCTCCCTCCCTCCCTCCCAAGGGGCTGGACCCTACACTTCTCCTGCCTCCCCAGGGGCCTGGCCTCGGGGGGGGGGGGCCCCTCCTGCAGGCCAGCCCAGAGTCCTCTCCCACAGAGGATGCTGGCTGTGTCCCCGCTGCCCCATTCCCGGGGAGACAGACATTGTGACCACTTCTTAGTGGTGGGCTTATCTGGATTTGTCCCGACAACTGGCAGGATGGGCTGATGGAGTCCTTTGTGTGAACCTCCTGGGTAAGGCCATGTGTTCCCTACCTGGGTGGGTGGGGCGGAGGCTTTGTGCCTGGGGTCCTGCGGCCAGAGCTCTGGGAGTCAAGGTGGAAATGGCTTTGTGGTCTGGGTTCTCCTTGGGGCCACCCCCTGCACGGGGACGCTTGTGGTAGAAGCTGAGGGGGGACCTTGGGAGACCATGGCCACACTGGGGGACTGTTCACAGTGCAGCCTGGAAACTTCTATCTCCAGCTCCACCTCAGCCTTGAATCCCAGACTCACACATCCATCCGCTGCTCAACATGTCCACCTGGGTGACTGGCCGCACACACACCCCACCTCAACATCAAACCCTTACCTCTCCACACACCTGCCCCTCCGGCCCTCGTTCTCTCTCACCCAGGCCCCGCCCACACAGTCACGGGGTCCCCAGCCCTGGGAGTGCTGTGGCTCAGCAGGGAGGAGCAGGGCAACTGGGGTTGGAAGCCTGCTTCTGTCCTTCACTAGCTGTGTGTTTTGGGACAACACTCTCGGAAGAGGGATTAACGCTGTACCCAGGTAGGACATAAAGATGTCCTTGAGCTGGCATGGGACCAGGGTACCTCCTGCCCAAGTGCTCTCTGGGGCTTTAGGAGAGCTGAGCCGCCATGGTGCTGGGCAGGCCCAGACGTCCCCTGACCACACACAGGGGCTCCAGGGGCTGCCTTTAGGGGGTTCTTAGAGGTGAGGGATCCTAAGGAGAGAGAGCTGGTGAGATGCCCAGAGTTCCTCCTACCATCTCTCTTTCTGGGCATGGGGAAACAGGCCCAGAGAGGAGGTGACCTGTCGAATGTCCCTGAGGGGATTAGAAGCAGAACCAAGAATGGCTCTAAGATATGCCGTCCCCCAGCCTGTGGGGCCCCCCAGAGCCCACTTTTGCATCACTCGGGGTAATTATTCCCTCTGGGTGCACAGCCTGGTCACCCCCACTGGAAGCACACCTCCAGGAGGGAAAGGGACCACCCCAGGGAGGGTCTCCCCTGCAGGCTTCTAGCGTTGCCGTATCTCAGTTTGGTGACAAAGTGCTCACAGTTCCTCCTCAGGATATTGTAGTCTTCCTCCTCACCGAGCCTCTCATGGGCAGAGTTGATAATCTCCCTCACGGGCCGTGGGGTGTACTTGTTGTCCAGCTTGTTGTTGACCCTGTACTTGCAGCCCTTCGCCACGTCTTTCAGGAGCTCCCTTTTCACCTACCCCTTGGTACTCAGACCGGAGGCGATCATCACGGAGTCAGCTGTGGGGAACCCATCTGGGATCAGAGACGCTAGGGTCAGCAGTGCTGGTGGCGGGTGGGGCAAGGTAGCAGAGAAAAGAGCAAGGCAAGAAAGAAGGGCGAAGGGAACCCACCCTTGAGCATTTGGTGTCTGTCCCTTTATACATGTGACTCGAGGATTCACAGAGTTTGGTCTTTTTTACTTAAAACTTTTGAATATTTTTTCCCATGATCAAGCCTTGTGTTCCGTTACATGAATGGTCACCATCTAGCTGACCGGTCCCCCCCACCTCCTTTACTGACCACACAGGCTGTTCCACAGCTCAGCCACCGTGAAGAGTGGTCATGTGTCACACATGTTCTGTGTTCATGCTGATGACATGTAGTCTCAGAGAGGGACGGAAGTGGTGGCAGTGCCCACAGTGTCAGGCCCTCTGCGGTGCGACGGCTCACACAGCACCTCCCTTTTTCTCCTTTCCAACTTCAAAGACCATTGTCGTCACTTCCTGACGGGTACTGGGCCTGAGACACATTCTCAGATGTCCCTGACAGCGTTGTGGCCACATGGAGAGGCCCACACCAGAGCTGCCAGCTGACGGGCCCCAATTCCACACACAGTGAGTCCGGGTGGCACTTTCTCAGGGGAGGAACCAGTGCACCCAGCCATTGAGCACGCTCAGTTTAAGGTGTGTGTCTGAAGGCCCACGTTCGCACTGAGTGCCCCTCCCTTAAGAACACCCGCATCCCCCTGCACGTGCAGACACAGCCCAGACCCCGGGGGCTGCAGCCCTGCTCTCTGCTCCAAGCCTCCTGAAGTGATATCCTGATTAGGGGGGTTTCATTTACTATTTCCCATCCATTCAGACATTGTTACAACTCTGTCAGGGCAGACAAGAGCTTGTAGAACATGGAGAAGGTACAAAAGAGACCATTCTGATGATGGTTTCTCTCTGGTGACAATACAAACACCCGGTGTCCAAAGTTAGGGTGACAGGGCTCTGCGGGACATAGATCACTGGGCGCTTCAGCCCACGGTCTTACTCCAGCATTTCTCTGTCGTGGACGACACGCACACCTGTGTCCCACACTCCCCTTTGACCTCCCTGGGCCATCCTGCTTCCCCTGCTCTCGGGAGTTAAAGAAGGAGCTCTGGGGTACTCACATGTGTCTGAGAGGGTTCTCTTAGTCACATGTCACTGTGAGAGCTGCTTCTGAAGGGGAATTAAGTCAACACTCAGGACACCTTTTCCTTGAAATCGTGTGAGTGCCCAGGACAGAGTGCTGAGGAACCTTCTCCTTTATGCGACCACGAACACTCAGAGCCTTTGCTGGTTTATGGGACAGCAGCCCCCGCCTGCCCAGGTAACCTCGCACTGAGCTGGGGAGCTCCCAGTGCCGAAGCAGGCGACTCCACCGGGGCGCCCACGAATCTCTTTCCCTGCTGTGTCAGGTCAAGTGGGACCCACTGGGGTGACTGAGTGACAGGGGTGTACGATGAGTCTACGCATGGCTCTGGGAGAAACCCACTCAGGTTTCCCATAGTGGCATTTGGCTTTGAATTATTCTCATTATGTTTACGAAGCATCTGAAAATTTTACTTTCAACAGCCCTTACCTAGAGGAGCCAGATGGATCACGTAGCCGCTTCCCACATAGAGGGCCCAGTGCTGCCAGAGAGGACGGAAAATCTCAATCAGGTCTCCACGGTTGTATTCGCTACTAAACTGCAAGAGAAAACGCCAGGAAGGTATAGACAGGTTTCCAGGCACCAGCAAAGGCCCTGCCTGGCAAGCTACCGCTTGGCCTGGGGACCCCTTGCTGGTGCTCATCACCTGGTGGGAGTGTGTGTGGGCGGAGCTCCTGGCCCCTGTGGGGCCCTCAGCCTACCATGGCTTTGAGAGGCGGCCCTGAGGGGAACCGGGAGCCTGGGATGTGGGTGTCCCAAAGGCTAGAAAGGCTGAAAAATGACCTTGTGCATTGGGAGAGTGAAGATTTGTCCACTGTATGCATGTCATGCATATGTGTGTCTATTGAGCGCACGTGTGTTGTGTGCACATGCACACACACCAGGGTGCAGACATGCACAGCAGGTGTACTATCCACGTGTGTGGATGGTGTTGACCCAACAGCCCGCACGTGAAACCCCTTCCCTGAGGCTGCGGCCCCAAGCGCCCGTCCAGCACGTCTCACAGCTGAGTCTGGAGCTTCTCTGCCCTTCGCACACGGACCCTTGTGGCCCCACCCCACCTCAGCCCTGCTTGTCTGTGGCCACCACAGGCACCTCCTCACACTCTGCCTCCTCCGGCCCCGGACACCCACCCTTGGAGAGGCTGACCTGAGAGACAGGAACCAACAGCATCCTCAGGGGAGCGGAGCCTTCCAGGGGGCCCCGGTGGGGCTGCCCAGCCTTCTGCACTGGGAGGGTGGGCTGACGCTGTCACGCAGCAGGCTCTGCTCGGGCTTTTCCTACCATAACTGCCCCTGTCCCATTGCTCAGCGGAGGAGGCAGCACTCATTTTTGCAGGTGGGGAAATTGAGGCTCAGAGAGGTGGAAGGAAGTCCCCCAAAACAGTCGGCTGGGAAGCATCTGCTCTGGGTTTTCTCTGCCAGGTCTCTTGCTGGTCCTGTGGGTCCCTGCCTCCCTCCCCTCCACACTTCGTGCCTGCTCCTCAGTGTCCCCACCCAGGAAATGATATCTTTGTAATCTGAAAATTTTCCTGTTTTTCTCCTTTTTTTTGTGCCTGACCTCAGCAAATGGTACCCCCTGCAGTCCTCACCCCAGGACACCCAATCTGAGGCCAGGGGTCAGCTTCCCTTTGCCCTCGTTCCACACCAATACCCAACAACCAGTGTTTACTCTGGAAGTTTCTCCTCAATTCACGTCCTTGTTCTCCTAATAAGTGACTTGGTTCAGGCCCTCCCAGTTCCCTATTATGTGACCCCCATGGTTTCTCGACCAGCCCCCTTCCTCCTGTCCCTACCCTTCCACCTCTAGTCTCCCCAAGACCCATGTGGCCTTCCCACAGGGCCCTTCTGGCCTGATCTTCCTATGGCCTCAGGGCAGTGGCTCACACTTAGGCAGCTCTCAGGCCCCTCATGCCCACCCTTTCTGACCACTCTGCCCCCCAGGCTGACTGAGGGGCTTCCTTTTCCACCACATACCTCACTGGGGCCTCTGCCACTCTGTCCCCCCCCACCTCCCCCACCCCCACTCCTCCTCTCCACCCCCATCAGACACCCCTCCTCTGAGAGGCAGCCCTGAAGACCCTTGCCTGCCTCAGCTGACACTGTCTGGGTACCCAGGTCCCCGGGACCCGCACCTCTCTCCACATGGGGACATGGCACCTGCACCCATCTGTCTGTCTGCACCCCTCTGGCCTTTGAGCTCCAGTTATGGAGGTCCCTGTGTGCTGGGCCCTCCCTCCCTGCATCTCCAGGACCCCCCAAGGGGCCCGGTTTGCAGTAGGAGGGAAGGAAGTGTGTGAGGAAGAGGAAAGCTGGCTGGTCAGTGGGGCCAGGATGTCCCAGCTTGTCCCTTCTGTGTGCCAGGGCAGGGTGGGTCCCTCTGGGGAGCGGGAGGAGATTTTTCACTCTGAATCTAATGTTTAACTAGGGCAAGGCCGGGGCACTGTCCACAGTAGCAGGGGACAGATGAAGGTGGGCTTGGGCCCTGTCTGGGTAAGGAAAGGGTTACCCAGGGAACAGAGCTCCAATTGTTTTTCCCCTGGAAAGGGATGCAGATAGACGGGCTCTGGACTGTGCAGTGTGCCTTCCCAGAATCGCCCCATTTCCAGGAATAGCCTGAATCCAGAGGCTCCCTTTCTGCTCCACACGCACAGAGCTTGGCCTGCCCCTCGAAGGAACATGTGCGAGTCTGACCTCAGGGCGGATAGGAGGGGAGCTGTCTGACTCAGAGCGCTACAGGGCAAATGCACCTTGTCAGACAGGGCAAACTCTTGGAGCAAAGCGGAGAGAGAACAGACTGGGGCTGAGAAGGCACCGAGCGGCAGCAGCAGCTGAGACAGGCAGGCCAGGGATTGCCTCACTTCCCTGGTGCCGGGTCCCCCCATCAGCCCACCCTCAGCTTCTTCCCCAGCTCAGGCAGGCACAGCCCCAACACCTACATATTCCCCTACATGGGGGCCCCAGGTCTCCACACAGACTTTGCCAGACTCTGCCTGAAGATCTCACAGTGCTACAGAAAAAGAGATTTTTGAAACAACATAGGTTTCTATAAAAGCCTCTAAAGATGAGCTCTGGAGATCCCGGGGCCAGGAGCCCAGACGTGGGCCCTTACAGGAGGGGAGCTGTCTACCGCTCAGAGCCACAGACAGAAAGTTGCAGGGACTTACCCAGGAGCCCATGGCGCTGTGTGGTTTGTGCCCCTGGTGGGACATGTTTATACCTGTTGAGAATTTCACTTTCACTTTCCTTCTGATACTAAGAATAACTGAATACTCAATGTTTAACATTTTTTTTAAATGATGAGAGAGAGAGAGAGAAACAAATATTGCTTTGTTCTTCCACTCATCCATGCACCCATAGGTTACTCCTTTTCATGTGTCCTGACTGGGAGTCAAACAGGCACCTGTGGCCCCTCAGGTCGATGCTCTAACCAACTGAGCTACTTAGCCAGGGCTAAACAGGGTGTGAAGGGAGACTCAGGACTTGTCTGAATGGACAGGCCCACGATCACCCGCCTCAAACCTTGGGGTCACGGGGGCTTGGAAGCCACCGGGTCGTTACCAGTCTGGTTTAACCAACAATGTTTGGTCATAGATAAGTCAACGTTTGTCTCGATAAGTACAGACAAGAATTCCCTCTCTATCCAGAAAGACTTCTAGCACCGTTTTAAAAGCCGACATGAGAGCCTGGCTATGACAGGAACAAAGGCAGAGAGAAGGGGACAAATGAGCCTGAAAACACACTACTCCAGTTCACTCTGAGGGGGTTCCTTGATCTGTCCGTGCCATGATCAGTGGCGTCGGTGAGTAGAGAGACTGAACTGTCCTCAGGCTGTGGGTTGGTCCTGTGGCCCGCGGTTGTCCTTTTGAGTGCCTTCTGTAACACGGACCCAAGTTTTGCACAATAGGTTTGCACACTCAGGGGGCACACGAGTGGTTATACGCTCAGGGTTAAAGCATCCGCACCAGGGTTGACCTCGTCAGAAACGGGTACAATGTCGTCCAGCAGGGCCCCTGGTCCTTCTTACACTTTCTGCCGCTGGATGGGCATTTCCTTCGGGCTGGCTTTGGACGTTCCCCTCAGCACCAGGCACGGGGTTCGGAGCTCTGGATTGTCCTCTGCCCAGCATAAGTCCCGATCGTTTGGACACCCCCACCCACCGTCCTCCTCATCACCAGGCCTCAGAGTTCTCCTCCTCAAGGTCATTCAAGAGGCCAAGTAAGGGTCACAGTCTTCCACAGCCCACTCATTTCCTCTTGTGCACCCTCACTAAATCCACACTCTTTGTCAGCACTAAAGGGCTGCAGCTTTGTTAAGTCCTCCTATCTGAGGCACCTGCAGACACGCCACCCACACACGGTCGCAGGAAGTATCGCCACTGTTCTCAGGCTCTGAGCCGAACTGATGTAAACCCTCCCAAGGGCTGAGCCACGCCATCCTCGATGTCCAGAGTGGCGCTCTGAAGGAGCTTTCTTGGGGTGATTCCCCGATCCTCAGGGACCGAATTGTATGTATGCTGCAGTAATTGCCTTGATGGCAGCATGGACTTGTTCACAGAACCTTCTCCCAGGAAGCAGCAGTTTGCGTCCCAGGAGATCTGACTCTGGAGGTCCTGGGGTGGGGGGAGGGGGGGATACAGTGATCCTTTCCGGGACAACTTACGGACTTTCCAGGATCCGCCTTCAGAGCTGAGCTCAGAGGTAAAGGATTGCCTATGGGGAGAGCCAGCTAGGCCCTCCCTCCGAGGTCCTCTACCCAGCCCTTCGTTCTGCACACGAGGAACCTGAGGCCCGAGAGGGGCAGTAACCTGCCCACAACCCTCAGTGGGTGGAAGCTGAGTTGGGATTTGAGCTCTGTTTACAGGCAGCTCAGTGCTCGGAAGGGATACAGACCACCGAGAGCATAGACGCCTGGATGAGGTGCTGCTGCAGAATCGGGGATGGGAGGACCTTTGTGCATCCTGGTGGCAGCAGGAGAATTGTAATATAGCAGCTCAGGGGTCACGGGATCGATGCTGATGAGCTTTAGGTAAACCATCTGACTTCCCGGAGCTCCTCTTCTGTAGAAAGGGACGGGAAACACCTGCCATATCACCCTGCAGGCTTGTGGGAGGAGCAGCTGCTATCAACAGTGGCTCACCTCTGAGCTGAGCTTCGCAGTTGCCAGAGCGCCTTCCCAGTCACTTAGCAGTCACAACAGACTATAAAGTAGATGGGACAGAGGCACTTGCTCTTTCTGGATGAGAAATCCTAGTCTGTAAAGTGACCCTAGAGCAGGTCTCCTGGCTGGTGGGTGGTGGTACCAGCACCTGAGTCAGCTGTTCCTGACATGCAGGGCAATGGGCCTGCCGGGGATGTACTGTGAGCCTTTGAAAAAGATTTTCCCACTGAAATTGCTCTCCAAAGAGGGATACCAGTGGGATTCAGTGGACAAAATACTGGTTTTGGAGTCAAGGCTTTTGGTTCATATTCTGCAGTGGGCACTTAGCTTTGGTGACCTTGGTCGAGTTAGGTGTTTGGTCCTTTAGTGTTTGGGTAGGAGATGTCAGGAGGGCTCCTTGGCCCTCCCTCCCTGCACCTCCCAGATCCCCCAAGGGGCCTGGTTGGCAGTAGGAGGGACGGAACTGTGGGAGGTGGAGAAAAGATGGATGGTCAGCGGGGCCAGGATTTCCCCAGCTCTTTGTCTCTGCCCCCCAGGGCAGGGCGGGCCCTGAGCTGGCTCTCTCTGGGGAGAATGAGGGGGCTGGTGACTCCAATCCCAAAGTCTAAGGTCACAGCCAGAGCGGTCTCAAGAGCAGCCAGTGGAAAGCAAAAGTGTCAGCTTGAGTCCCTGCCTGGAAAGAGAAAAGGGGTGGGCCGGGGACAGAGGTAGAGCTCTTGAAATCAAGGACAGAGGCCTTTCCTTCCGGTGAAATATAAGTCATGCCTTCCAGGAATTGTTCCATTTTCAATAATCACAGGTGTCCAGCCTGCTTCCCTCTGGCTATGCACCACAGACATGCGCCTGCCCTTGATGGGCACCTTTCTAACTCAGCATGATTGGGCTACTGGTCGAGGGGAGCGGTCCGAGTCAGCATGCTGAAATTCGACGGCGCCTTACCAGGCGGGACGAGTCGTCATGGAGCAAAGTGGAGACAGAACAGACTTGAGCTGGGAAGGCACTGATCTGCAGCAGCCGCTGAGGCCGCCAGGCCAGGGATTCTCTCACTTCCCAGGTCCTGGGTCCCCCCATCAGCCCACCCTCAGTGTCTTCCCCAGCGCAGGCAGGCACAGTCCTGACACCCACACATCCCCCAGAAGGGGCTCCCCAGATACCAACCCTGTCCCCCAGTGTGCCAGACACAGAGAGAAGGCTTGCTCTGCTCCCAAACCTAAGTACCACTGGAAAAGGGATTTAAATGACAAACACATTTTTTCCATAAAATTCTTCCAAAAACAGCCTCTGACATTAACTGTTCCCAAGGCCATGAGCACAGACGGACACCTTTACAGGAGGGGAGCTGCCCACCTGCAGCGAGGCCATCAATAGAAAGTTCCAGGAGACTTACCAAAGCCATGGCAATGCCGGTGGTGTGCTTCTAGTAGGACCGGTTGCATACCACCGACAAGGACTTCGCTTTTACTTCCCTTCTGACGTTGCTCAGGAAGACCACTGTTTGAAACCCAGACCCTGCTGGGGAGGCTCAGCGGGTCGGAGCATCATCCCGTGGACCGAAGGGTCACGGGTTCCCTACTTAGTTGGGCGCATACAAGAAGGCAACTGGTCAGCGTTTCTCTCTCTCTCTCCCTCCTTCCCTCCCTCTCTTCTTCTCTTCTCTAGCTAAAAGTAATGAAACAGTGTCCTTAGGTTAGGAAATAAATACAAGACATTCTTGACATACCAATAATTAACTATATCAAAACATGAACACTTTGGTTTTGAAATCTCCCTTGAAAGCAGCCAGAGTCCAGGGCAGCCCTACACTTCTGCTGGAGAGACCCGTGACTTCTCCCCACTAGAACCATTTCCAGGCACAGAGATGTCAACCCCAATCCACCCTGTATGACATTGTCTCATAAACACCTTCAGAAATACGGGACCACAGAATGTGGGGCACACCAGGGACACTCCCACACCTTTCCAGAAAAGACCTCCAGAAGGTGGGTGCCTTGGCCTTGAGGACCCCATGGCTGTTAGGAGGCACGTGGCTGCGAGAAGCAGAACTCATCTAACAGGGGCTTCAGCAGCCTGGACCAGGAGGACAGAAGCAGGTGACTCAGGTTCAGTTCAGCAGGGCACCAAGGCCACCAACAACCCAGACCCTTCCGTCTTCTGTCTCGCTGCTCATGAGTCTTCACTGATGCTCTGCATGGTCCAAAGACCTGTAGCAGCCTCCAGTACCACCGGCAGCAAAGAATTAGGCCACCCTGCCCGTCCCCTGGCTCTGCAGGAGAGGCTCTATGTGACCGAATAACATCAGGAACTTTGTTGACTGGGAGAAGGTGGTGATGGGAGACTGACTGGCCGGGCCACCAGTAAGTACCAATCTGTCTCCTAATCTACCGTGACAGAATCCGGTTCTTTATGAGGATCGGACTAGTCTGATGGCTTGCAATAAAATCCACAGACGAGGTGGGTTAAACAATGGAAGTTTATTTTCTCAGAGTTCCAAAGGCCAGAAGTCTGAGTTCAAGGTGTCAGCAAGGTCAGGGTCTCTGTGTACTTGCGGACAGCCACCGTCTCACGAAGCCCCGCCTGGCTTTCTCTCTGTGCACGCACAAGGAGTGAGCACAAGCTCTCTGCTGACTTCTCATAGGAGGGCACGAGTTCCATATGACGCTGAGGGTGGGCTGATGGGGGGACCCGGGACCTGGGAAGTGAGGCAATCCCAGCCTGTCTGCCTCAGCTGCTGCGGCAGTTCAGTGCCTTCTCAGCTCCAGTCTGTTCTCTCTCCTCTTTCCCCCAAGACATTGATCCTGCTTGATAACACGCACTTGATTTTAGTGCGCTGATTGGACAGCTTCCCTCTTATCAGCCCTGAGGTCCGGACTCACACACGTCCCCAGGAGGGGCATGTGGAGCTCTGTGTGTGCGGCAGAAAAGGAACCGCTGGACTCAGGCTATTCCTGGAAATGAGGCAATTCTGGGAAGGCACACTGCACAGTCCAGAGTGCCTTCTCTGCACCCCTGCTCCTGGGGAAAAGGTTTGTTGTGGCCAAAAGAAATTCAGGCTGTTCCCTGGGTAACCCTTTTCTTACCCAGACAGGGCCCAAGCCCACCTTCATCTGTCCCCTGCTACTGTGGACAGTGCCCCGGCCTTGCCCTAGTTAGACATTAGATTCAGAGTGAAAAATCCCCTCCTGCTCCCCAGAGGGACCCACCCTGCCCTGGCGCACAGAGGGGACAAGCTGGGACATCCTGGCCCCACTGACCAGCCAGCTTTCCTCTTCCTCACACACTTCCTTCCCTCCTACTGCAAACAGGGCCCCTTGGGGGGTCCTGGAGATGCAGGGAGGGAGGGCCCAGCACACAGGGACCTCCATGACTGGAACTCAAAGGCCAGAGGGGTGCAGACAGACAGATGGGTGCAGGTGCCATGCCCATGTGGAGACATGTGGGTCCCGGGGACCTGGGTACCCAGACAGTGTCAGCTGAGGCAGGCTGTGGCCCTCAGGGCAGCTTCTCAGAGGAGGGGTGTGGTCTGATGGGGGTGGAGAGGAGGAGTGGGGGTGGGGGAGGGGGTGGGGGACAGAGTGGCAGAGGCCCCAGTGAGGTGTGTGGTGGGAAAGGAAGTCCGGCAGTAGCCTAGGGGGAGAGCATTGGGAGGGCCAGGGGGTCAGGAAGGTTAAGCATAAGGGGACTGGGAGTGACCTCAGTGCCAGCCAGTGCCTGAGTAAAACAGGTAGAAAATGTGTTGCCTAAAATTGCTCCATCAAGTTAAACCCATCCAGGATCATGGTGGTTGACCATAGGCAGCTATAAATCTGTGGTCCAGGAACTACCCCAGTTTCCTTTAAATTCATTTTCAGGTGTAAAGCCAAGCCACAACCATAGACACCAACTCCATACTTGGTTTGGAAAGTCCCTTTCTGCAACCCATAAGAGGCGCCAGGCAGTTCCAGAACGCTTCACGTTGCTGAGGTCTGCCCGGACCGCAGTGTTTCAAACACAGCATTGATGCCTGCCCTGGAGGGCCCATGGCTGGGACGCTGACAGGAGGAACAGGGTGCAGAGGGGGAAAGGCAGGATCCTGGGGTGACCAGAGAGAGACGTGGGCAGAGGAAAGACCCAGCTCGGACTTTTTGCACCAATGACAAGATGTGCGGATCATCACCTTCTCAGAACCCTGGCTCCTGCATCTGAACTAGGGGCCATGGTGCCCTCTCCTCAGGGTGTCACGTAGGCGGAAGGGCTGACGGAAGGTGTCCAGCCTACAGCTGACAGCTGTGGGACCCCACAACACTCTGGTCCCGGGCCCAGCTGTCTGTTGAGGTAGATCCCTTGAATCTGCCTCCATCACGGCATCAGTTCTGAGGGCATCCGAAGCCAGAAGGGCTCTGTGGAGGGGGTTCAAAGTGGCCACGGGCACCACAGTCAAGGGTGCTTGGCTCAAGGGCCAGTCTGCAATGAGGAAGGGGACGAAGACCTGCTTTCCAGTGCTGTTGTGAATGGACCTGGCGCTGAGACACTGGAAAGATGCGGGCACGTGTGGTCCCAGGACAACATACGTGCAGAAACACGTGCACACAGGTGCGTGCTTCAATGACGGTGCACTCAGCAGATACATCCCCTGGACCCTGCCCATTTCCCGTGTCTTCGGTGGGTGGGGTGCTTTTCCTCGGTTCCAGTCCCCAGTGCCCGCACAAAGGGGATTCTGTGAGAGTCACCCCAGTGTCCTCATGAGACAAGTGCTCACATCTCTTCTTTCCCAGGAAGGGAGGAAGCTGCAGCATTGCCTCTTCCCCAAAAGAAGCCACTTTTGGGGGGGTGGCAGTGCTCAAGTTCATGTACCTCTGATTGTGCTCATGCAGGCAGGCCAAACACCCCACCTGCAGAGCCGGTTGACGTGTTTCGGCATGGCTGTGGGCATCAGGCCATCCACGTGGGAGATGAGAACGTGGTTCCCTTGGCCCGGCAAGTAGGGAAGGTTTTCTGTTTACATAGACCTGGAGTTAGAAGCACGGAGAAGTGCACGCGGAACTGTAGTGCTGCGTTCTTCCTACAGGGCACCTGAAATTCTTCGGGAATTAAAGGCTCTGGACCTTCGTTCTCTATTGAATTGAATTTCTTGTGCACTGAGCTGCATTCTTTTTTTTGGTAAACACTCCCGTGTATTCCAAAGGGGACTTATTTGCAAAAGGTCCACGCACCATCAGCCCGGCTCCACACGGGCAGAGCGGGGCCTGCAGAGTGTGAGTCCTGCCTCCAAGTCCTGGCTCCACCACGTCTCTGCTGAGACATTGCTCAGTCTCCCTGAAACTCAGGGGACAGTCCCCACCTTGGGGGGGCGGAATGTGACAGGTCCACCCCAGCATGGGGCCCGGCACGAAGGAGGCAGCGAAGAACAGCCGTCTCCTGAACAGTCAGATGGCAGAGCGGGAGGCTGGAATCACGGAATTGTCCACACAGCAAGACAGAGAGAATACGAGGCAGTGATCAGTGAAAGGTCAGCCACGGGGTGGCCTGTCCTTCTTCCCTGTTCCTTTTGTGTGGCACCAACACCCTCCCCACTTGAGAGTCTGTCCGTCTGTCTGGGATTCCCAGGGATGTTCTTAAGCAAGCTGGTCAACAGCCCTCTGGACTAGGACGCAGTCCCCGGCCTGCAGGTGAGAGCTTCCGTTCTGTGAAGGACATTGTTGAGCGGATAGAGGAGACCTGTGAGAACTGGTGACACTCTGTCACTGATCTCTGATATTGTCCCCATGGCCTTTGGTGTGATGCCCTATTTTCTAAGGTTCTGCTTGTGTTGGGGGAGGGGCATTGGCAACATCTGTGGGACCAACCTATTATTTCTCACAATACCTGTCGGAGCCACCGTCTATTGAGTTCCACCTCGGTACGAGGTGGTCAAGCTCCTGCATTCTGACAACCGCCCCGGTAAGGTAGTGTTGTTATTTATACCCTTCTGTATGAGCATCCTGAATTTGCCCAAACCCATGAAATCTGAGCTTGTAGAGGGGTCAGGATATGAGCCCGGGTTGGGTTTTCTCCTTCTGGGTCAGTGCTGTGTGCTTTGGGAACCGGACTCAGAAGGACCATGATGGGGAGCCCTGAGTGAGTGTTCCAACCAGGAGATGCAGGAGCTGGTTCCGACTCCGGGTCCCCAGGGACCAGCTCTGTGACAGCTGACAAGTACTTTGCTAGTCTGCCACACGATTCACCCTCCTTCTGTCCACACCACCAGGCTCTCACAAGAATGCGATGTGTGGGAAAGTGCTGGAAAGCAGAGCCACGCAGATGACACTGATGTCCTGGGCATAGTGGGATGATGACAAGGATGGCCCTGAATGTCCATGGGGTACAGAGCTTCCCCTGACCTGGACCATTTCCTCCAAGACTGTTAGATGACAATGACATGACCATCTGAATTCTCTAAGACACTTTATTTTGCGTGTCTTTGTTGTTATGAAACCCGCCTCCTTGTCTAGGCCCTGAAGCAAGACGCTGGTCCCTGGGTCCTGGTGGAGGACGGTCCAGAGTTGGAGGAGCCTGAACACCCTGGGGCCTACCCTCAGTCTTGGGGCCCAAAGTCCCCTCAGACTCTGTCTCAGGGCTCCAGAAAGGAGCCCGGCCTGACACGGTGGTGACAGGTGGACACTTTAATGAGGGGCAGGAGGCCAGACCGTGGGGCCCTGGGTGTGGATCAGCCCTCCCCTTGTCTGGGCCGCTCCTCAGTGGTGCACACAGTACAGCTGGATGCTGCCAGTGACGCGAAGCTCCCTCAGCCGCTCCAGGGCTTGCTGGCTCAGCCCGGTGGCCCCCAGGGCCTGCCCATTGAGCGCCAGCTTCAGCCCTCCCTCCTGGCACAGGAGCAGCACCTGGGGAAGAAGGGCAGGTGGCCTGCCAGCTCCTGGATGGAGCTCTGCCTCTACCTGATGGCCCCACCAGCAAGCCCCTCCTCTCTCACTTGGGCCCAGCTTGTCCGCAACCCTCCCACGAGGCATGTCTCAGCGCTGGGCCTTAGTCCCACCACCTGCAGCCGGGGTGGCTTCCCTTGGAGGGTAGGTCCTCTGCCCTGGGCGCACACTGGAGTCTTTGGGTGCGCGGGGTGGTGCGGGGGTGCGGGGTGGGCTGTTCAGTAACGACGGCACCAGGGCCACTCTGGGCAGGGCACCGCTGGCACCAGAGCGGAGGGTTCAGAGCCTGGCAGGGAGGTCCCTTCAAGGATGTCCCCACTCCGCAGGGTCCCTGGATGGGAGTGCTTCAGCTCTGACCCACCTCAAAGAATCGCTGCGGGTAGAATAGGAAGGGGGCCGAGATCAGCCTCTTCTGTCCCCAGGGTGAGACCCAAGCCAGCGTTCTGTCCACAAAGGAAGCCCTGAGTGTCACAGGAGCCCGAGCAGCCTCATCCAGCAGGCGCAGCGTGAAACTGCGGGAAGGGGACGAAGGAGACAGACTCAGGTTCGGATCCCGGGGCATGTCTCCCCCTCCTCTGGGCTGTGGCCGCTGGGGCCTGAGGGCAGGGGTGGTGTGTGTTTGGGGGGGAAGGGTAGCGTGCGGCTGGAAGTTTGGGCAGATTCTGCCCCCACAATCCAGCTCTTGCACACCGACAGCTCAGAGAGGAAAGACCTGCCACTCCCTGGCTGCAGGACCCTGGGGAGCAAATGACCGTGTCCAAGCCTCAGTTTCCCCTCCTCAAAACGGGGATAATTATGTCCCCTGCGGCACAGACAGGACAAGTCATGGCTTGAGCAGTACTGGGTCCTCAGCAGAGGTCAAAGCCAGGCAGGCAATATGGCCCAGAACAGTCATGAAATCCAATGCAATTCCAGAAAGATGGAAAGAGGAGGGAAGAAGAGAAGGAGAGAAGGAGGGAAGGAGGAAGGGAGGGCAGGAGGGAAAGAAAAAGAAGCACAAAAAAAAGACCCTTGTCTAATTAACTGGCTTTGAACCGCAGGTTTGGGAAACGGAGCGGGAGCGCCCCCTGGGGGAGAAGTTAGGCAGCGTCTATTGTATACTTGGTGACTGTGTCCGAGTCTCCACTTGCTAGCACCAGGCCACCTCAGGGGCCGCCTGGCTGTGCTTCCTAAACTCTGCGCTGCGTCACCGTTAGAGGTTGCATTCTCTGTCGGGGTCTCAGTCCCAACTCCGCTTTCAAAGGCCTTTCCTGAGGCCCCTGGGACGGCCTGACCAGATTCCCAGGCATGGGAGGTATTCCGGAATTGGGGCTACTGGGGCCTGGAAGGCAGGATGAGCCCTGGTCCCCAACCTAGCCTGCCTTTTACAAGCTCTGCCACCCAGAGCAGCTTACTCCTCCTCTCTGCTCCTCTGTCTCCTCATCTGTAAAATGGGGAGTAAATGGTGGCTTTGGAGACAGAAGAGGCAATTTGTACAGAGCTGGCACCTGGCTCAGACAGGCTTGGCCCTCCCATCCTCCCCACACTTACTCCTTGGGCTCCGGCAAGACCAGCCCCCGCAGCACGATGACCTGTCCCGGCCAGAGACCCCGGGGGAGGGGGCGTGAGCAGGGCACCTCCTGAAGGAACAGGGGAGATGACTGAGAAGTTGACTCATAGAGGGGCTCAGGGAGGCTACTGCCCCCAGGGGCAGCATTGTGGGCCACCCTCAGGGGGGGGGGATGGGGGCCCTGGAGCAGGTAAGTCTCTGCCTCTCTGCCTGCAGCGGGGCGGGGAGAGGGGTGTGTGAGGGTACTCAGCTCTGTTAATTTATTTAACAGCTGCTGTGGGCCTGGCCCCTGCACTCTGACCCCCTGGCCTCTCCAGGCTGTGATCGGTGCCCCTCTGTGCAGTGAGCACCATGTATGTCCCCATCCTGCACCCCGAATTCTAATGGCTCATTCATTGGTCCACCTCCCCACCAGCCTATGAGCAACTGGAGGCCTGTGGACTGGCTTGTCCTCTATCCTAGAACTTGGCACTGACCCTGGCACAGAAGAGTATCAAAGACTTGTGTGCAGAGTAAAGAAAAGGCCAAATGAAGCTGGAGCTTCAGCCTGAAGCTGCCGGCTCACCCACAGCCTGCACTTCTCAATGCGGGGATGGAAAACCCTGATGCTGTGGGCATTCCCGCCAGGTGGGGGTGCCCCGACCCCTGATGGGGCAGGGGAGGGGCTCTACCTGCTCCAGAATGAGGGGGAGGTCACTCACCAGCCTGGGGCTCTGCAGCAGGAAAGGCTGTCGGGGAAGGAAAGAGGGGACGCGGAGGTCATGTGGTGTTGGCTCAGTGAAAGGGAATGTCTCGATATTATCATCACACTTTGGGTATCTTTGGGTTTGGCTCTCTCCGAGACAATGCGGGTGAATGATGGGAGCCCCGCTGGGGTCCTCCTGAATTCGGAAGGACACCAGCTTTGGAAAATGGGGAAGAACTGGGCCGAGGGCCTGTCATTCACTCACTGTGTGGCCTTGGGCAAGTGCCTGGGCCTCATGTCCCCTTCTGCCCTGTTACCCAACCCCAGCTACCTCATGGGGTTATTCTGGGAATGGAAAGCTCCAATCTAAAGGGATCTGCTGATAGGAATACTGGGCCTGCCCCTTCAGGGTAGCCACTCCCTCCCCCCACCCCCATCCCCAACTTTCCAAGCAAGAGACCAGACAAACTGGGACAGGCAATCCAGGCTGTCCAGGGACCATGGCATAGCTGGCAGTATCCTTGGTAATTGTGCAGTGAGGGAGGGGCAGCGGGGCCTGTGCTAGGGGAGCAGCAGCCCAGCCATCGAGAGGCAGGTCACACTGGAGGAAGGAGAACCAGGGGCTCAGCTCCTGTGTCTGGGTCAAGGGGCCCACCCTGTTCCCAAGAGACTCACGTGCCCAACTGGATACTCGCTGCCGCCCTCTGAAAATGGCTGTTGGGAAACAGAATGAGCAATAGCAGGATTCAGGGCCATTTATCTGGCCCTGGCCTGCCCTGCCTGTGCTCGGATGCTGGCAGAGGTCCCCTCAGCCTTGAGAGCCTCATTCTCCCATGGGCCTCGTCGATGGTCCTCACACCTGGTGCTGTGAACTCGCTGACTGCGAGGCCCTGCCTCGGGTGTGTTGAGACAGCGTCTGTGGTGGCCCCGGAAACCAGCATTTCAGTAAGCTCCTCAGGTGGGAGGGACAGTGCCAGCCCCACGTTGGGGCCCCTGGGCTCTAAGTCTCCAAGAGACTCGTCTCCTGGCCATGCTCCTCCCTCTTGACTGACCCTGCACCCAGTACGGACACCTGCTCCAGGCTCTTGGGCTGCTCCTATGGTCACCTTCTCTTTCCCTTGCCCCACTCATGTCTGACACCTCGACAGAAACCCTCCACCTCGGCCATAACTGGTGTGACAGGGCTTGTTTGGGGCAGCAGGGGGGCCTGGGCCTGTCCAGGTGTCAGAGGAAGTCAGAGGTCACTGCCATCCAGTCTTGGCCCAAAGGGAACTTACACTGATGTTCAGGAATCCAACAGCCTTCACCACAACGTCCCCAAATATGCCCAGGGTGTCCACACGGGACAGCGGGAGCCGGTAGCGGTAGTGGAGGAAGTGCTGTCCGTTCACACTCACCTGGAGACACACAGGGGCTGCTTCAGCTGAGCTCACGGTCACTGAGTTCATGCCAGGCCTCGGTGAGCGCTCTTACCTGGAACTTCCCTCATTTACCTTCACCCCAGCTCTCCGAAGCAGGTATATTTTGCAGATGAGGTTACAGGGCTGGCAGGTGACAGAGCTGGCAGGTGGCCGAGCAGGCCTTGGAACCAAGGCACCTTTCAGACCCCTCTCTGCCCCAACAGCACCTCCCTAGGGTGCCGCTGTGCATTTCATCTCCACAGACCTGCCAGCAGCCGCAGCACCCCCCTCCCCCCACAGGTGAGGAAACCCAGGCTCAGAAGGCTGTGTGGACCCCTATTCCATGGTCTCTCCTTCCACTGCTGGCTCCCACCAGCTCCCTCCCCCTGGAGACATCCGAAGACCCCCTCATCTTTCTGGAAGGAGTCACATCAGTGGTGAAGGCCTCGAGGTCAAGTTCTCTCTCCCTGCCCCCTGCTCCCTGCGCTGTGAGATGGGAGAAGGAAATTACCCACCTTGGTGGTTGTTGGGAGGACCCCATGAGATGCTGTTTAAGGGCTCAGAACAGTGCTGGGCATACTGCAGACACCCTAGACACACTGGGACTGTGGCCGTGGCTCCCTCCCCGGGGCCAGGCACCATACAGCTGTCTTCCCGTTGTGTGGATCAGACCCCGTGGGCCCAGGGCAGCTCCTTGGTCCTCTTCGCACTCGACCCCTCTCACAAGTTCTAGACACCCGATACCCCCGGGATCACCTTCATTTCCTCATTTCCAAAGAGGAAAAGGATGAGGAAGTCGCCTCCTCTCTGCAGGGCCAGGTGGGGCCACCGGGCCTCAGTTTGCCAGTGCCCGTGGTGCAGGGTGTTGCAGATGACGTGGGGCTTGGTGGTGTGGAAGCGCGGGTTGAAGTGGATGGCGATATCTGGCCGGGGATGCAGGCTGCAGCCGCACTGGAAATCCACCTGGAACCTGGCGGGAGGGGAGGCTCTCCGAGGCCGCTTCCAGTCAGAGACCCCGGAATTCCCAGCTCCATGCCTCCAGGGCTGAGCTCCAGCACTGCCGTGGAGCAGCCCCTCACCTGCGTGCATCTCGAGGGACCTCTCCCTGCAGCATGACCATCTTGCCTGCACGTAAGCCACCAAAAATTGTTGTGACATAAGGAACCACCTGGACAAGGAGAGAAACCCATCCTCACAGGGGCGGAGAAAAGGCCGAGGGACCCCTAGATCAGAGGGGTGGGGAGGGAAGAAGAGCAAGAGAACTTGACCTTCCTGCTCCAAACAAAAGTGGTCCTATGGGGAAAATTAGTTTTCTCTGAAATGATGTCTTCTGTCTAGTGCCCCTTCCTGGACCTTCGCATGTCAAAGCCACATGTGCCCCGGGGAAGCCAAAGCCAGCCCCCTCTGCAGTGACGCTCGCTGTCCACTGGATGCTACCCTGGCCTCCAGAAGTCTCCTGTCCGGGCTTCCTGAGGACTGTGCACTGGCCAGAGCCCGGACCTGGGAGACAGAAGGATGGACAAGTCGGGACCTGTGAGAGGCCCTGGATGTGGACGCCTGGAGAGATGCCTACCTCACAGTGGCCCAGCCCAGCTTCCCAGGTTCCCCTGGCCCCACATAGATGTCCCCTGGAGTTCTTAAAGCACAGCACACATTTTACAACCTCCTACCTTCTCGGGGGCTGCTTCCTCTGCTCTCCCTACACCCTGTGAAATCGGACTTGACTTTCCAGGCTCCTGACATCTTCTCAAACACCATGCACTCTCGTGCCTGAATTAACTCTCCGGTCCCCATGCTCCGGACCCCTTGGCTGGCTGGCTGGCTTCCAGGGAGATGTATGGCAGGCTGTCTACACTGGGAGGCACAAGGCCTTGAAAGCGGAAGCCCTGTCTTTCCCTGCTGTAGGCTCAGTGCCTGGCCTGGCACAGCATGGGCTCTGAACAGGTGTTTGCAGGACGAATGTGAACACGCAGCAGGTGCACATTAGGCAGTGTCACAAGACTAGCCTTCCCGTGGCGTTCTCCCCCTCCTAGCAACCTTCTGAAGCCCAAATCATGTAGAAAGAGCCGAGACCCAACTGCACTGCCCTCCAAGTGGGAGCTGCAGCCTGAAGACCGAGGAGGGGTTGTAACCTGGGCAGCTGCTTCACCCCATCACTCAGGCACCTGGGGAGGTGCAGTGGTTCAGATGCCAGAGCACCCACGGCTCAGCTGCACCTGGCATCGCAGTCCGTCCCACTGAGCAGGTGCAACTCTTGTTCAGAATAGGGCCAAGAAGAGAGAGAGTGATAAACAGTGCTTCTTGGCGGAGGGTGCAGCTCAGCCTTGGTACAGCTGGCCAGGCTTCAGAGCGTCTGCGTGGGCACTGAGCAGAGGGAGGAAGGCAGGAAGCCCCGTCCCACCCCTGGGCTGGAAGTGCCCACCTGTCTGCCTTCTGGGCTGAAGGTAAGACAGCCCTTCCTAGGTGTTCAGTGTCCCCACGACTTCCCCCAGATCCTCCTAGTCACCCATGTGCAGCAGGGGCACAGCCCTGTGTCTCCAGGATCCACTACTTCACAAGCACAGGCTGTACCCCTGCTACATGTGGGTGAGTAGGAGGACCTGGGGGAAAGCGTGGGGACACTGACTCTCACACTCAAGTGGGAGTGAGCTGGTCAGCGCTTTGCTAAGCTCAGGGGCACCTTTCCCGAGCCCCTGGGCAAGCTGGGCACAAGGCCACGGCCTCTCTGCCCACCACCTGGGAGTCGGACCCCAGCGTGAAGGGAGGCAACCCGGGTCCTGGGAGCCTCCAGATCCGAGTGGCTGCTCACCGGGTGGAAGACTGGTGGCTGCAGGATGAAGGTGTCAGGAAGCGGGTCCAGTTTTTCTCCAGGTGACATGGGGGGTGAGGTGCCTCTAATTGAGCTGTTGATCCTGATCCAGGGCCCCACCCCACTGGGCTGACTCACCTTTCCAGGCTAGGTCCCTCAGTGCCCGGGGCAGCTCTTCCAGCTGTTAGCACTAAAGCCACGTGGGGGCTGCCTGGGAGGGCAGCGGGCTGCCTACTGCTGGTGCCACACCCCAGCTCTCGGCCCACCTGCTAGACTGGGGCTGTAGCAGAAACCTGTGTGCCAGGGGTAGAAACTTGCACTAACTAACCAACCAACTAACTAAACAGCCCCTCTGGGTCTGAAGCACACAGCTGGCCGTCACAGGGACTGGGTGTCAGGTGCGGGCAGATCCTGGTACTTTGGGGAACAGGGAAGGTTGCTGGTTTCTGGGGCTGCCCTCTGAGCCCTCCTCGGTCAGAGGCAGGCGTGGTGGCCCCGCCCCCAACTCCCCAGACACCTTTGACTGGCTTTCCATTCTCTCCTCCCCTCCTGTACCCTCCCTCAAAAGGTTTCATCTCTCCCTCGTTTCCTTGCCCTTTCCCCCACTCCTCAGCTTTGTAAATTTTCTAGTTCCCCAGGGCTCCGTTTCAGCACCAGCTGGAAATGCCAGGGTCCAGCTGGTGTCACAAGAAAGTGGGGTAGGGGGAAGTGAGAAAAGGGCAGGAAGAGAGGAAAGCCCCCTTAGGCTCAGGAAAGGCAGCGAGGTGCAGTGGTGGGGGTGCAGATAGAGCTGCCCCCGAGGAGACCTGGGTTCTTGCTCAGCCTCAGTTCTAAGGTGCTCTGTGCCCTGGGCCAAGTCGCTTCCCCTCTCTGAGCCTCCCTGTGTTTATCTGTATACAGAGGGTGACCACAGCAATGTGTGTTTCCAAGGGAGGTCTCTATCTGGGGGTGGACACAGATATCTGCATTTTCATCAAGCTCCGCCATGATCCTTTAGAATAGAGGTGGACCCGGTCCAGGTTTGGTTTGAATTCTGACAAGTCTTTCCCTTTAAAAAGCAGCACAACTGCTCAGCTCTGTCCTGAGCTGGGAGGCTCCAGGGTCTGATCAGTGTCAGACTTGGCAGCAGGGGATTCATGGCGGGGCCAGGCGGGGCAAAGGCTCAGTGCAGGGGATGCTGGGAAGAGCAAGGGGCTGCTTTGAAGGAGGGCTGCGTGCTTGGGCCATGGGAGGAGGGGAGGCATCTTAGCTGCTACACAAAGGCAGGCAGCATTGGCACCGCCTGAAAGCTTGCTAGAAATGCAGATGTTAGGGCCCCAACCCCAGACCTCCTGAGGAGGGATCTTTGGGGCAGAGCCCAGGAATCTGCATTTCAATGCACTGCCCAGGGAATTCCCCACGCATGTGAATGTTTGTGAAGCACTGACATAGGCCCTAACTCGAAGGGCTGGGGGTGGCGAGCCAAGGAGTGTGCTCAGAAATTTCTGGGGCGGTGGGGCTGGGCCCCTCAAAGTGCTTTGTGTGGAGAAATTTGATCAGAGGTGTGTTCAGGTAGGAAACTCTATGCACAGTGTGGGGTCTGGGGGTGGGGGGGTGGAGAAACCAGCTGGGCAGGGGCCTGGGGCCCCACCCTGCGAGTCAGTCCTGGGCCCTGTTCTAGTTTCCCAACCCCATTCTTCTGGAATGAGGCAAATGCGCCACCCCCTCTTCCCCTCCCAGCCTCAGCGCCTGTCTGTGACTCCGAGAATGAGGAGTTTTAGGTCACTTTTCTCGGGCCGCTGCAGACGACGGCAGTGTAACTGCTCACCCCTTCTGGAGGCCAAGAACCCACGATCAAGTGTGGACAGGTCCTTTTGTTCCGAGGCCTCTCTCCTGGGATTGCAGGTGGCAGCCCCTTGGTCTGGGTGTTTGTGTCCTGACCTCTCTTCCTTATGAAGTGAGACCAGTCATCCTGGACTAGGACCCACCCTCCTGCCCTCAGTACCCGTTCAAAGTCCTATCTCCAAACACAGTCATACCCCAGGGACTGGGGATTAGCACTTCCACATGTGACTTTGAGGGGGACACCATTCAGCACAGAGGAGTGGCTATAACTGAAACCCATGGCTATTGCCCGTCAGGCATGGGGACTGGTGACGGCCTGCAGTGGGGGAGGCAGCTGAAGGAAGGACGGCACATTCCAGTTTTTAGGTGACTCTGGGTTGTGGTGCCCGCAGAGCTTGTGGACTGTAAGAGGTTCCAGAGTAAGAGAGGGCCTTAGTGTCTGTTGGTCTGTCGGGTTGGGGGAGGGCAAGTCCTTCTTCCCGAGCCACAGTGAGGGGGATCTTGGGGAGC
>VMDR010008617.1:0-36018 GCA_007922815.1 Macrotus californicus | reverse complement strand
CCCATCCATATGTCCAAACTGAAAATCTCTAACCAACAACAACCAAAGGGGAAAGAAGAGAGAAAGAAAGCAATATTTAACACAAAAAAGAGCTGAACTTGGTAAGCATGTAAACACTAAACATTTAATATACAAATCACACACAATAATGCAGAAAAGTGTATATTCCTACGTTTTTGAGATACAAATACATCTAAGTAAAGTCAAACAAATTCTAAGATACTGTTTATATGTATTTTTAAAAAGGCAATATAAGCTTTTCTAACTGAAACATGTTTAAGGACAGTTACACTCTGTAAAATAGGACTATTTAGAAGATGCTCGTTCTACGTAACAGGAGAAATACCAGTATATATCCCTGATACATCATTAGAAGATTCAATAAAAAGGGAACAGTAATTAAATAATATAACATTTGTACTGACCATCTCTTATGGTCAGCAACAAACAGAATGCTTAAGCACATGGCAAAAATATCACTTATTTCCATGTTCCGCCATCCTCCGAGTTCCTATCACGGGCACCGTGGTCTACCTGACCTGTGGCTGTTCACATAACTCCATCTCAAATGCAGGAGCAGCACACGTGTATGTCTTCTTACCACAAGCCTCATCCCAAACCCCATCCGGAAGCAGGCGTGATGCGCATTTGTTGATGGGACATGTCAACAAACTTCAAGGCCAGACAATTCACACAGAAATGCAACATACTGCAGTTCACTTCAGCTCCAGATTCATCTTGCAAAGTATGAAGCACTACTACTTTTGGTTTACTGCATTACAAAACCCAGTTAAATGAAAATAAAGGAACTGTCCCAAGTGCCGGCACCTACCTGTGGAACTGATCTCTGTAATCTCTAGCAACTTCTTGAATAACTGACTTCAATCTGCAGAAGAAACAACACAGGAATATTTCATTTTTTCACTTGAATCATATGCCACAATCACTCAATTCTAATATCTGTTGCCTTATCCAATGCTACAGGAAAAGACACCATGTTAAGTTTATCTGAAGCCAGGCAAAGTCTGAATTAGGTGATATTGGAAGCTTAAAACTATTTCGAAGCACTATACCTGGTATGTTCGACTGATGTATTTTTCTCATCAATAACTGCAATAACCACAAGCTTTCCTGAAATTAAGAATGACATATGTAAATTCAATAATCCTCGTTATGCAAACTTGTCAATTATTACTGTAGCTGTGAATTCAGAATTAGTAAACACTGTTTCTAGAAGTTAATTTCAACAATCTTACATGTCATACTCAGGAGAGTAAATCGGTGAGTCAACTCTAAGTAGTAAGTTTCCTCCCAACTCCCATCCTCAACAATAGTGAATATTTAACTATTCATATACAAAACTGCATTTTTTCACACAACCCACAAAATGATTAAGTAGTTTGTCAGGAGCAAAAACTGTAAGTAACAAGCTGGTAAAGACACTTACTATTAATTACTGTAGCTCTATGGTATATAACGAGTGATTTTTGCCCTGCACTCCCTTTGGCACCATGAGTCACCACTTGCCAGCGGTCATACACAAAACAAAACTGACTGGAAGTTACTTTGCCCTGCACATGACATAAATCACGTTCATCTCTGATGTCCTCTGGGAGGCCGGCACAGCCCTCAGCGCATGCCGTGTTCTAGGCCTGGGAGGACAGCGGTGAAGCTCCGTCACCTGCTAGCTGTGTGGCCTAACCTCTCAGTAAATGTCAGCCTGCATTAGAAACGAGCATCCATTTCAAAGTTCCTGGGAGAGCTGAGTGGGAGTACAGGCACAGAAGCTCGGTGGGGGGCAGTTTCTGGCTCAGAGCAGGTACGGAAATGCCGCATTCGATCAACCATCTGATCAACCATCTCGCTATGCCATCCCCACCCTTAACAGTCCTTCCCCAGGTTCGTGCTGCTCAGTGTGTCTTTCAATTCTACACGATCTGGACTCACTCTTTCACTCCTCAGCTGAAAATGTCAATTCACAATGATTGTTTCCTCTCTTGAAATGTTATTTCAGTTATTATTCAGTGTTTGGCTTTTGTTGTGCTTCTTTAATTCTCAGGTACTTCAAGAGTTTTGTTTTGTTTTTCCTTTTTTAGAATGTCCACAACACGCAGAGCATCTTCCCACAGGCCCACACAGGCAGTTCTCACAGGTGACTCTCACAGAGCCAAGCACGTCCCAGCACTGGGCAGGTTCCCCGGGACACAGTAATGAGCACACAGACCTGGCTCTCACTTGTGGAAAGCACCCCCTAGCAGGGAGGATAAACCCACAAATACCTGTGTGGTCAAATCAGAACAGTTCTGAAGGAAAGCTACACATGTTACAAAGAGGGTTACAGAGTAAATGAATGTAGTTTGAGGAGTCAGTAAAAGATTTTCCTAAGGAAGCAATGTTTAGTCTCAGTTGGATGTGTGAACATAAATTAGCTATGCATTTCCATGCAGAGGAAGCAGGAAGCAGGAAGGGGCTTTGGCGCAAGGTGTACAGGCCCTCAGGATACTGCAAAGTCAGTGTGGCCGGGGACAGGAGAGGGTGGGGAAAGACCAAGTGGCACTGAGACACAGGCAGGGGTCAGGAGAGGCAGACACCAGGACTTCCAGGAAAGACACAAAGTGTCGGAGCCACTGAGATTCAGGAGTCGGTGTGGTGCTTGGATGGGAAGTGGCCAGGCCATGTGATGGCTGGGGCACAGTCGTACCAGACGCCTGACCAGGGCGGTCATGGTGGACATACACAGGGAACACTGGCCGCCACGGCATCTTCGTCCCGGATGAATATATGAGAACCATCTATCCCAGCATAGCCAAAGCTGCCTGGTCGATGAACTCGAGGCCACACTGTCTCCTGTGATGACTGTACTGAAAGCGAATGACTGTGTTCCTGCACTTGCCCCCTTTCCCTGCACAGCATCCACGTGGAGCTCCAATTCTGAGCCAATGCACACCTCCCTCGGAGAGCATAAGCAGAGACAGAGCGCCGCCAGACACAGTGCATCAACAGGCAGGCTCCAGAACCAGAGCCAATTACCACCCTGAGAGAGTCAGAAAACCAGGGCAGAACCCACCACATTTCTACCTTGTGTTCTTAATCAGACCCGAGGGCAGGAAATCGGGAAGAGGAAACTCTATGCCCATTATCTCCCCTAAAAACACCGAGCATTTAGTTTTCCCATTCTCTTAATTGAAACTGTACTTCCATCCCATTCACTGTAAAGTTATGAACGGGAACAAACACGACAATGAGAAGCAGGACTTATTTCTCATTTGCAATTCATTATAAATTTACAAAAGACTTCTTAAAACTTACATGGTGAGTGCCCTAGTTTTTGTAGTTTGCATCCACGAGACCACCAAATTAGCTTTTACAGCTTTCAGTTTTGCGTCTACATATATTGCTGTGCCTATCACTTTCGATCATGTAACTGTAAGAAGCCAGGCCAGGCTGGAACCCACGTTCCTCACAAGGTAAAGCAGGCTGTAAAGGTGGGGTAAGTTCCCTTCAGCTCCTGTCATAAAAATCAGCTTCCTGAGGATGCCTTCCCGGTGGGTTGTTTTCCTTATTACTCAGGCTCCTCTCTGTGGCTCTGAGCCCTGTCATTAAAGTCCTCTCTAGCTCAGCTCTGATCCACAGACAAAGGCATATGCTCTGGTGATATTAGTGTGAATTCTCCTAAGTGAGCACTGGCATTCAGGTCTACAGAAGAAATGAAATTATGACATAGAGCTTAAAATTCATTTGCTACAGAATCAGATTTAAGTGACCCATCAAGCAGAAATTCTGTCACATGACAGAGTTGTGTGTATGTTTGTACCAGTGTCTCCAAGTTCATACAAAAGGAAGCCATCCACAGTCAGATAATTCTGAAACCTCTCCCTGTTGATCCAAGATGATAGGTCACCATCCTCGTACTCTGAAAAACAAAAGAAAGTTGATAATTATAGTGTAAATACGTCTTCAAAATACTTATGTGTTCTACTCTAGTAATACATATAAAATGCCAGGATTGTAACCTTAACTTCATCAATTCCATTTACAGGGTGTGTTTTGAACAAACACAGAATACACAAGAGGTCTAAGGCACAGACCAATTCTTCCCTGGGAGTTTGCTGCACGGCCCTGCGGAGTACCATTTTGGAATTGAGGGAGTAGGTAGTGGATAATGTCAAGGAATTATTGTTAATTTTGCTTGGTGCTATAACAGCATGTGGTTACTTAAACAAAAAAGCCCCCCTTTCTTTGATGAGTAATGAAGCACACAATGATGAAATGCAATCAGGTTTTGCTTTTGATACTTCAACAAAGAACAGAGCTCGCTGAAGCAAATGTGGGTAAGAGCTTGGCCACGGTCTGACCTGGGTGATGGGCAGGTATGTAGGAATTTATTGCTGTAGGATTCTCTTTACTATTGGGTGTGTTTAATATAATAAAAATGTTTTTAAAACAGAATGAACATTTGCTTCAAGGAAGAAATGCTGAGGAGCAGCTACTCCTGTTGAGGAAGGAGAGAGGAAGGCAGGGAAGACAATACCAGGAGTCACCACTGCTAACCATGTTTTACTTCCTCACATTTTTGTGTGTCTGAAATGTACTTTAAAAAAAATTAATTCTGGAATATTTTACAGTAACACATAGAAATCACATAGGATTCTCCTCTCAAAAAGGCAAATGACCTGACCAAGAAAACCCCCAAAAACCTAAAACGAAAAACACTAAGAGGAAAAACTAAAGCTATAGGGTAAGAAAAACATGCCGGTCATTCAACCGGCTAATGGGCGCTGTGAGCAGCAGTTACATTCACCAAACATTTCCCCAACACCGGAGTCCCGAGGCAGACCCAGCATTTTCACTGAAAACGCGCCACCCGAGCTCAGCTTTGGAACTCACCATCATAGACGAAGTGAGTCCCGTCTTTGAAAACAAGCACGGCGGGCATCTCCTTCAGCGTCACATACTGCAAAGATCAGATGCAAAGAGTGGTCTTATCACTGAACATCGTTCAACTGGTAGCTGTGATTTCAAAGTTATTAAAGGACACCAGGAAAAGAGAAGAACCTAACAATGACAAGCTTGTTACGAACAGCAACAAAGAGAACACTGAATCCCAAGTTCACCCACGTGCTGGGCATGGTCTCTCTTCACACACCTGCCTGTCTCACCACGTGAGGATTCTGGAACAGGCTCAGAGTTGACAACAGACCGAGCTGCTACGGGAAGTAAAGGACGAGAGCACCGTGAAGAAGCCAAAAGGCAGAGCCAAATGTGTCAGTTAGCACCGGCAGGTTCAAGTCCTCCCCAGCACTCCAGGGCTGTGCGGAGAGGCCGTCGCTTGGTCCAGGGAGTCAGCTCCCTCCTCTGAAGACCGAGGATGCTGAGCACCACCCGCCCCTCCTGCTCCAGGGAGTTAGGAGGTGGATCCGCTAATGCACATGAGAGCAGGCTGAAACTGTCAAGTGCTTTATACATGGGAACGTATAACGGTAATTAACAATAAGGGATTCATTTAGAAGGTAGCTGCCCTGTGTTGTAATGATTTCAAAACAGGAAAATCATAGACGGGAAAGAGATATTAGAGCAGGAGAGATATAATTTGGGTATTACCTGAGTGTGGTAATACTGAAAGTAACAACAAATACAGGAATTAGCAGGTAACTAATAAAGTAACAATAAAAATAAAAACCGCTGTCCTGCAAAGACTGAAGAGGGGAGAGGGCCTATCTCAGGCAACACTGAAGGACTGGCCACACCACCACTGCAGAGCGGCCCAGCACCACGAGCATTTCAGGGGCAGGGGTGAAGCTCTCGGGGCAGACTCCGCCTTCGAGCACTGAAGACTCCTCAGACCCCACAGGGCCTCACCAGCAACACTAAAGCGAAGCCGAGTCCTCCAGCCCCGAGAGCGGGGGCTCCGTCCGGAAGGGTCTGATGACCGCCACCCCCTGGCCGGGACTTGCGCAGTGCAGGGCACACAATTAGGGGACAGGAAGTGGGTGCTTCTCGATGGAGACACAGAAGTAAATCCACTACTTACAAACCTGTTAAGGGTACGAATATCACCTCTCACTGCTGCTATGATTTTAAAGAATAAAAAAGCAATCACCTCTCACTGCTGCTATGATTTTAAAGAGAAAAAAGGCACTAATGTAATAATAATAATAATAACAACCCCTAAATGCTACCAGTCTAGTGATATTTGCTTATTAACAAGAAGTAAGCTGGTATCAGTAGAACAGAGTAAATGTGTTTACTGTTTCCATACATATCACAGTTAACAAATCTTATAGACAAAATCAAGCGATAATTTAAAAATTAAAGTCATTACAATCTAATTTTCAGTGTTACCTCAGGAACCACATCTTCTAGGGCAGAAAAGAAGTATGTATATACAATTAATTCTGAAGCAGCATCTATGTATTTCTCCTGTGGAAATACAAACAAAAAGTGGTACTTTAGAATCGAAATTAATTCTTCACTAAACAATCAGGGCAAGGTCATAGCATTCACCATGTAGCATCACCACAATTTCCTACCCCTTGTGTGAAAAGATGAAGTACAAGCAAGTGAAATAAACTGTGTGTGTGGCAAAAGACCACTGTAACTAAGGGTTTTCATACTCCTCCAAATACAGTCTAATAAACGTAACAAAAGTTCAATTCACGTTTCCAGTGCGACTTGATGACTACAGGAAGAGATGTGTGTGCATACACACGGACACAAACACACATAAAACCATTTAAGACAATGACCTTTTTGCCTTTAAAAAATGTATACTCAAAATGCAGTTTGTAGTCTCAAAGGTTCCAAATGCTAAAACATTTAACCAGATCAGTAACAGAGGAAATACCAAGGCAGGCGACAGCTGCTCACTTTTCATTCACTTTAGTTTCAGGGAGGCAAGCACTACGGAGAGCATATAAGACAGTATTTGTGTTATAAAAATACTTAGATGGAACTAAAGTATGTCCAACAAGAGTGAAATAAGTTTGAGGTCTCGGTGAAGTTTTGCCTGTACAGAACGTTAAATTGTAATACATTCGTCTTTTAGGATTAAAAAAAAAAATTGATACCTTCAAGGGTGACTCTCCACCAATATAAACAAAAAACACACGATGTCTTTTCTGTACATGTTCAAACATTTGCTGACTTGGAAGTGGCCGAATTAGAGCTCTGTTTGAAAAAAACACAAACAAAAAATGAACTTGTATTTGAACTAAAGACAGAAGACATCAATCCTACTAATATGACAGCCTATTATATCTAAAGTTACAAAGTTTAAACGCTGTATTAACTGCATCTAAATGTGTCACCCCATCTACATAAAGAGAACTGTGCCCCATGCCCACTCCTCCTCCCACACACAGCGCCCATGTGCAATCCATCAGCCTAACAATTAGGTTGAAAATACATCCCTTCAGAGACTGCCAACTTGGCCAATATTTCGAGAGGTGAGAACATTTATTTAGCATCCTAAGCAAAAACAAAACAATCCACATGAGAATTGTCTTTTTTCCCCAAAAGATCATTCACACAAACACACTGTGAAATACTATCCCAGGAGTTTATGATACTATATTAAGAACACTTACACCTTATTCTGCCCATTTAAGTGCTATACAGTTTCAAAATACCTTACTGAGGTCAAAACCTAAAATTTTTCATGTGCATGTTGTCCTTTTCCAGGAAAAATAAAATGGAAAATGGCAGTCGGAATAGTCCATAAGAAACTCATGAAGAGAAAACAAAATGGTACAAAGACTTTATTGCATAAGCATATTTCAAAGCCAGCAAGACTGAGAAATAAATTACCTCAACGGTTATAACAAAACGTACCACTTACAAAATATTATTAAACAATTAAACACAGAGGTAGTCTTCTTTTAAATGTGACCTATGTTACCATATTTTCGACCAGTGAATGTGCAAAAAGAAGGAAGCACGCTTTGCAAAGGCGAACGTACTCGGGAACGCACAGCCCTGCAGCCGCGCTGCAGCCCGCTCCTCTAGACCCTGCTGCACTTCAGTGAGCAAGCACCTGGCAAGTGATGCAACTCCAGAAGGGACTCTTGCAATTTCATGTGCGGTCGAGTCACCTCTGGTTACATCAGGAGAGGCCTTTCTTAAGCTTAAACTAAAGCTTATTAAATGGCTGAAACATAGAGACTAATCTAAATCACGGGGGAATAAAGTACGACCTACTAGCAATCCCCTCATAGAATATAGTTATCTCAAAATGTATTTATTTGCAAAGCAGAGACAACAGAATATGCTATCGACGTAAAAATGGAGGCTCTGTAAACTTTGATACACAAAGATCATTCCCAACTCTGTGCCTTACCCTCAAGAACAACCTAAGCCAGACTGTACTTGCCACCCAACAAACCCACCCTATTTCAAACCACCTGAAAGCCTTTTCAAGCTATCACTACATCCTGTGAAGCTCATAAGGAAGTGCCTGTACTTGCAAAGTCAACACAGGTTAAGCTCCCTCGATTTCTGTTCTCTGCAAACAGTTGCACAAAATCACTTTAATAATTATGAACGCCAACTTTCTTTGTACCCCAGCAAGATGTAGATTAAAAAGCAAAATCCCTGCATTCAAACCAACAGGAAATGCTTATGGAAGCACACAGGTTCCAACAGGCGAAACGTGCAACAGCTCACAGCTGGCGTCAAGCCTGGGTGAAAGGAAGACAGGGGTGTTTGGCTCTATCTGAAAAGCATTTCCCCTTAGCACATTTCCCCTGGGATTCAAAGCCCAGGCCTATTCAGAACAATAACGTTGAGGGGTTTCTCTTCAAACTCTTCAAACTCTAAAATTAGGTGACAATAAAAATAAACTGATGTGAACCAGGTAGTAGAAAAGCAAAATCATAATAAAATAAAAACTGAAATTCACGAAGTTGTTAGAAGTAATCAAATTCTGAAACGGTATTAGAAACTGGGGACACAGTCTCCCGTGTGGTACAGAGATGTCACCATGAAGATGACAAGTCCAAAGCACAAGGCACGGACCCCCGCCAAGGTCTCTACGTACGCTGCACAGTGCTGTGTCTTCTCCGTAAGTACAGACACTGATTTTATTCAGGCTAACTCCTCTAACAATGACCTATGAAAATTTAATTTTCAGATATCAATATCATACAATAAGGCCTTTCCCAGTAAAAACTTACCCAGACACTCTGTGAGCAAACTCAATAATATCATCTTTAGTTCGTGGTCCTCTGTAATTATATGCCAAGTCCCCCTTTAATCTTAAAAAGAAAGAACAAAGAAAAAGCTTGGATTATTTCAACTGCTTCACGATTTAATGCTAATCACTACTGAGATAAAATTACAGTATATAAAACGGTAAACACAGAGGTCTAGAGGGAACAGTGTAACCACGTACTACAGAGCGGACAACTGGCGTCAGGGGACCAGCAACTCAAAATATAAAGAAAAAGACTGTATTTTATTAAAATTACATGAAATAATTTGCTCAGTATTTGGTAGCTGCATTGTATCTATGCCTTGTAAATAATGAATAATCTACACATTCGCGGTCAAGAACCAGTCAAAGCATTATAATTCTCACTATTTTCTTTTAAAAAGCAAGTAAAAGGTCACAGAATTAAACTATTTGGTAATGGCAAAACAAATTTTAAGCACTACAGCATCATAATAACTTGACACATGCTTCAATGTTACAGAGTAAAATGCATAAAAACACTTCTTCTAGAAAATTAGATAATTTTCTAAAGACTATCAATGAATGCATCCAACTGAGATTTTTTTAAAAAACTGTGAAGGCAAAACAGAACATCTATAATTAAATAAGGAATGGGAAGAATGGTTTACTCAACATAAGACAATAAAGGAGGGTCAGTAAACATTTAAAAAGTGGGAGAAGGTAGGTCAGCACAAAACCCAAGAAATAAAAAATTATTACAAAAATAAGTTTCAAAATAATTTACCTCCCCATATTATCAAATAAGGATATGGGTCAAACTCCTGAGAAAATTCAGTAAATGATGATGATAAATAATAAGCCCTTTGGAATTATCACACCATTTCTTCCAACTTGCACACTTGAAGTCAGACTTGATTAACACCCACGGACTAGAACTAACATCCCTGAACTGGATTCTCTGTGTCTTCCACCTCTGAAGACATGTCTACCACAATGCTAGCAAGGTACACGTGCCGGGGGACAGGATGCCCACGACCAGGAGAACACACAGGCTCTGTGGCCCCTCCAGGGAAAAGACGCCAGGACAGACCTCGCCCCGCACAGAGCCTGCCTCAGCCACACACGTGCCACACTGGCCGTCGAGGACACGTTCAGGCCAGCACAGAAAAGCAGGGAGAGGCAGTCCCTGTCCTCGGGCTGCTCACGGCAACCCTGAAAGAACTGCTCAGCCCACACCTTCAGCCCTCCGAGGAAGCTGCCGGAACTTAATGCAGTAAAAAGTGAGTAGAGTGAACTAATGAAAATACACATATAAACATACAACACTCAACTTACAGCTTAATTGTTGGATAACCTCGAACTCCAAACTCTGAAGCAATGCCTTGATGAGAAAAAGAATAAATAATTCTAAATTTTTTAAAAATGAAGAACTAGGTAGTAAATGAACCTTTTTACTTAAAAATATATCTATTTATACAAACTTATACAGATATACTGTTTTAAGTCTAAAAAGAATATAAACACACACACACACAAAATGATTCTCATACAAAATAATTACTTAATAATCTAATTTATAGCTTGCACAAAATATGACAAAATAAGAAATAAGTGCCAAAAGAATTGTTAAAATTTTCTCTAGAGTACTTGTTTTAAAAAATAATTGTTCTAAAAAATATGTATGTGTAAACACCGGTATAAATAAAGTCTCAATTCTCATTTGACTTCATTTCCAGCACAAACATTTCTTTAAAAAAATTAGAAGGTGGGGGACACATTCTTCCTTTAATGTTTTCTGAGTCTTAAAAGAACTGCATTTAATATTTTAATTTTGAAAACACAAGTTGCATCAGTAAAATTATTAAATTTCTATAATCAATGTATGAACTAAAAGCAACTTTATCCACAGGTTTTAGAACTTTCTGCTTTTGTGATGACCTAGAATCAGTCCAATTGACAAAAAGATTATTCTGAATTCTTCACGTTAAAATGAGATAGTTGCTACAGTGGCATCTTTTTAAAGAAAAGAAGAAATAGTAACAAAAATGAGCAAACAAGAATCAGGACTTCAAGAATTACAGAAATCACAACAGCAAATTAATGCTATATTACTTTACACACCCAAGGCAAGTGGGAGAGTCAAGAAAAAAATACTCTCACTTTCTAGACAATGTACAGTGTATTTATAACTACCCTAGCATACGTAAAGTACACTGTATTTACTGACATGATCTCTCCATTTGTTATTTTGTTGAGTTCCATGGCATTTTCTCAGCACAGCTGGGTATAAGGACACTGCTTCTCCTCGTGGGTCCTTGTTTCCCAGTCCCTTTAGTGATCTGAAGCTTTGATTTCAAATCAACCCCACCAACACACCAGAGCAACAACAAAGCACATTTGTGGCAAAATGACACCCCAAATCTGTTTGCCATCCTTTGTCCTCCCCACAGCTTCTCTCTCAAACATGGAGAGGGGTCGGAAAGTGGGTTCCAGGAGAGGCTACACAGAGAGCAGGGGAGCAAAGGGAGGCACTCTGGTCCTGAAGACACAGGTCCTGCCTCTGAATTGTCACGTAAACTTAGACTGACTGCCACCCCAACTTCTCTGTGCCCATCTCTCATTCAGAATTTGCCTCTGTGAAGTACGTTCTACCCGAAGACTGCTGTTTCTGAGACTGCCTGCTTCCAAGTAAAAACACAGAAATGATTCGGGGAAACTACGTGGGTCAAGCATGTTCTTACTGCTTCCCGTGCCTCACTCAGGAGGCGGGGAAATGCAAGCCTTCATTCCCTTTAACCAGCGCTCATTAAAAACTGCCACAGGCAAAGACCAATGTAACTGACTGGACAGCAGGGCATGTCCCACTAGCAATTCCTTATGTAATTTGGCGTGAACTTTATACATAAATCAAATTAAAAAATGAAATGTGCAATCCGTGAGCAAATACAGTGGTGATATTTCATAGCTTGATGTTGTTTCTCAGAATAGGCTTCAGAGGCATTTAACCCCGACACTTCATCTCCGTGACCTCAGGTGTCACCATCCAGGGGACAATGAAGGGTGACGCCAGCCACTCTGCAGTCCCCTGGCTCCTGGGACATTAACCTCCAGTCCCGACAGATTTTGGATCACAGCAACCCCTAAACTGCACACGCGGGTCTCCCGAGAAGACGATGGGCGGGTAGTGAAAGCGATCGCACGGCAAAGCATGAGTTACAGGCAAGCATGGACCCAGGTCAGGGCCCCGGCTTCTCCGCGTGTCATCCATGCGGCTCTGCGGAATTTCACTTCTCTCACCTCTCCCCTCTGGACAGCCCTCGTCTGCTAGGGCTGTGGGTGGGGCTCTATCGCAGGCACCTGGGGAAGAACCCCACAGAGAAGCTGGCGCAGAGATCCTGCCCTTCCAGTCTCCTCTTGCCCTGATCGCACTGCTGAGTGATTGCCTCCTGATCATTCTATGCACCGATGACATTCAAAAGGATAAGCCCGTGGAGAGCATCTTATAACTGGCTTTAATAGACATTTCACTACATGTTAAAACAATTTTGTGGGGGAAGAAAAAAAGTTAATGTTGTTTTTCAAATACTACTACTAATACTTAGATTTGGTAACCTTTCTAAGAGCAAGTGTTGATTAGGTAGCAGGGCTGAGACTGCAACTCAAGTCTGAACTTACATTTTTTGTTCTTTCTGTTCTCATTAGAGAATAGTTTGTCAAGAAACCTAAGATCGATTCCTTTATAAATTGAACCCATTTGAAACATGAATAAAGTCCCCTGAAGTTCTGTCATTTAAGATGGTCATAACTGAGGTGAAACATGAAGCCCCTATTTCAATGTTCTCTTTGAAATGATCACAACTTGAAGAGACAGAGCCTTGGAGGTAGGTCATGGTGATCTTGGATCAGGCCTAAGTCTGTCTTGAACTTTGCTGTTTGAAATGACCAACAGTCATTTCACTGCTAGTGACCTGCTGCTGCTTCACCTATGCAATGGGTGGGAGGAGACGGAGCAGAACTCAGTCCCAAGTGCTCTTCAGCTCAAATACCCTATTTTTCTCCGCAGTTGGAGTCACTCTGTCTGACATAAAAGGGAATACCATGGTGGCAGTTCTCCACTGGAGGGGGCGTGTCCTCCAGGAGCCGCTCCACAAGGTCTAGAGATGTGCTTGGTTGCCCCCATTTGGGGAAGGAACGGTGCTCCTGGTGTCCAGTGGGTAGAGGCCAGGGATGCCGCCAAGCGTCCTAGAACACACAGGACTCCTTCTGTCCTCAAAGTAAAAAATCATCTAGCCCAAAATATCCACTGTGCCAAGTGTGAGCCACCCTGAGGTACAGTCACTGACCAAAGGGGCTTACAATCTGTGAACAAAGAATCAGAGCAGAAGTGTCATTGGCCCAAGGCAATGCAGGTTTATACATCAAAGGGAGGTAAAGTATGATCTTTACTATGTCACGCTTAAGTTGAGGAATACACAGAATTTCAGTGGATTCATAATAAAAATCAATACATCATTACAGCTAACAGCATAGCCACTTTAAATTCCGAACGAGGCCCAATGTTAGCACTCATTTCGGAAGGGATATGTACAAAGAGAGAAGCCAAAATACGTACGTGAATTTACACTGGACACCATACAACTTTTAAATGTTACTTGCTTACAGTTTCACTAGTTAAAACCAGGCATGAAGAAATTTGGGGCACAACTGCAAACACACAGGGCAGAGAAAATCGCAGCAGCTGCAGCTTCTCTGGTTCAAGGTCTAGCAGAGACTCCCCGCAGGTCTGTGTCTGCAGGCACTCCCACGCACTGCGGTGCCCCTCCGCCCCCAGACACCCTGAGGGACTTTCTGCACTTGATCACTGAACAATCACCCCACCCCAAGCCAAAGTCCTCTAAGGAACTATTCATCGACATGGTACCTTACTTTACTTTGTGATTCTCCAACTTAAGCGTGCAGCAAACACAGGTTCTCAGCACCCAGCCTCGGAGATTTTCGTCTGGCAGGGCTGGTGTGGGCCTTTGGAACCCGAATCTATGTGAGCACCCCAAGCAATCTGAATGCAGGCAGCATGCAGACCGCACCCTGAGAAACACTGATTCTGAGACCGCCCGAGAAGCAGCCCACGGGGATGGAGGAGACACCACAGAACAGCCACCCCTAGTGCCTACAGTTAGACACAGAAGCATGCTGGCGGCTGGCTGGAAAAGAAAAGTCCAACTTCTTTACCTCTTTGATTCCAAGTTTTACTAAACCGTCTGCGCTGGAGCTGCCTCGAAGTATTTCAGGAGACTTTAAAAATTACATGCCAAAAATCTATTTTGTAATCTCTAAACAATCATTCTTGAATACTACAACTATTTTTAGGTACTAACAAGATAAATTTCTTTTTCTCCACAGCACATAAAACACCTCCTTGATGCTGTAATAAAATGAACAATGCATCCGTCACTGACATCAAACACTGAAAAACACCAGACAATTTACTTAGATGTACTGGCTACTGTCTGTCTCTCCCCACTAGCATGTACACCCCATGAGAGTAGAGACCTCTGCCTGTTTTGCCCACTGATGTCTCACCGACACCTAGACCATGCCTGTGGTACTCCCTGGAATATGGTAAGCACTCACTGCAGACCTGCTGAATGAATGCCTGCGCCACGTTTCAACACAAGGCTGACTTTTCAATATGCTGTGTGTGTGCCTCCAGCAGTCCCAGGATTTGCAAGCCAGCCTCACCATGAAGGCTGGGGTGCCGCTGGGAGGGGTGGAGGGTTGGTAGTCCACAACCGAGGAGTGCAGGACAGAAGATGAGCAAATCCCAGGCCCCGGGCAGCCCTCAGCACACACCAGTCCCTTTCCTTTTTCTAAAGCTGCAGGTGCGCTTCAGGTAATGTGTTAAGTTTCTGTTCCATACAATGCAACTGCTATAGAGGTTATTTTCTCCCATTAACTTACCATAACCTGTAACACAATGCTAAGTGTATAAAAAATAGAATCTGCAGCAATTATAACATCAGAGGCAAAATGTAAACCTCTTAATGGTTCATGAATATGAATGAATAAACATCCCTCCATAAAGTAAAGCTAAAAACTGCGTATGAATTCTTAAGACCTATAAGAATAAATACTTTTTTAGTCACAGCATTTAAAACACTTTCTTCTTTAAGCTGCTCAGAAAAAGTCTTCACTATTTTTCTCCAATTGTAGTGCCACTTAATAAATCCTGAATCAGCTAGCTAACGAATTACTATAAATTTTTGACAGATGTACACTGTTAATTATCACTGCAGCATCTCATCAGTAGTTCGCCATTATGATTTTTACTGATTTACAGGAAATATGTTTCTTACTATCTTCATATTCCCATATTCCTTCACACATTATAACCCCACTGAATGATTCAAGAGATCACAAGAGTGTGGAATGTTTAAGAGTTTACGGCACCTGTCGATTTGTTCGTCTTTCTCCCTCTATTAGACTATGAGGATCTGTTTTGGTCCTTGCTCAGTTTCTGCAGACTAGAATAAGGCTTGACAAACAGTAGTAACTGAATGATGACTGAATGAATGAATGGCTATATGAATGAATACATGAATATGCATGTGCAATCAACATAAAAGCACAGACACAGTTAATTTACTTTCAGAAGCAGCAGGTGAAAGGAGTAATTTCTTAAACTTTGCTTAAAGCTTATTTCAAGAAACACCAACTCAAGCACATTATTCCGTCTCCCCCCACAGTCACTTCCTGCCATGGACTGCCATGGACCTCTTCGCCTCCCCAAGTTCCAACGGCTCATCTGTGGCACTCAGCGACTCCAGCTCTGACACCGTGTCTGCACTCTAGTTCCTGTTTCCCAGACACCAAGAAAGCAAAATACGCACCACAAATTCAAACCAGCTGCTAGCGTGAAAGTCAGGCAAAACTACACTCAGCCCTGTTCTCTACACAACCAGTGGTGGTGTAGCTCAGTAACTATGCTGAGAACCTGACACGATTGTCCCCCACTGTTCTTCTTTCTAGCACAGAGACCAACTCGCACATCTGTGATTTCACCCTTGACCATGTCTCTGAGAACTCCTGCTTCCCCCTTACTCCACTGCCAGCCACCCAAGTCCAGGCCCCGGCACCCCCCCTCCCAGAAGCACCCAAAGTCGACCTGATTCTTCTGTCTCTCGTCTCTGCTCTTCTTTCCATCTGGTATGTGGCACGTCACTGGCATTCTCAAACACATGTAATGCCTCTTAGTTGACAACCAATAAAATCCGAAATACTTTGTCCCACCTGAGGGGCCCTTAAAATCTGCCAGTACCCCTTAGCACCTTATAATGCATTGGCCATGGTGGTAAGGGTCTTGAACATGAAATATCCACGCAGTCCTCCCATTTGAGAGGACTGCCACTCTTCCCTTTTTAGGCAAGAAAACTAAAATTAAGAGACTGAGCACATCCCTGAAGCCACAAAAATAGGACATGGCAGAGTTGGGATTAAAACAGGTCTGTCTGTTCCAAACTGCACCCAGAGTACAACGCCGATTTTCTAAAATGACTTCCACTTTCTTCATTAATTAAAGGAAAAGGAAACGTACATTTATGGAATACTACGAGGGACTTTACATATGCCACACCGCTGAAGTCTCAAAGTTATCCACAACAGAGGTGCACAGCTAAAATCTACGAGTGCGGATATTGAAGCTGGTCGTGCTGAGGGACTTTCCTGGGGCTGCAGAGCGAACGCAGCAGGCCGAGCCAGGGTTGAATTCAGACTCTCTGCAGCCACGCTGTTTCCAAATTCCTACGATAACTTATCCTTCTTCCCACTTGATTTTATCTTTTTTGGAATCTTTAAGACAGGCATCAGTAACCTTTTTCTGTAAAGGGTCACGAACATTTTAGGCTTTGGGGGGTTGCGGTCTCTGTTATACCAGTCCCTCTGCTGCCGGAACGTGAAACCTGCACAGGCAGGCCAGCGTGGTTCTGCTGCAATTGCAGCGCTACTTACGAGACCAGGCAGCGGCCAGGTTTTGTCCACGGGCCTAGCTGGCCAACCTCTTCCTTAAGTCTATTCTCTGGCACGTTCTTAATAAGCTCACCCCGAACTCTCTGGTTTCACTTTAATCTTCCCTCTCATGTCAATACCTTTCCGACCCTCGCCTGCATTTGTCGTAACTGAACTCACCCTTCATCTCCCCGTCTATTCCCCAACCACACCGCCTCAGACGACTCCAACGGCAAACCCTCATCCTTGATTCCCACAGCAGCACCAATGGTTCCAGTTCCTACAGCTGCCCCGGGTCCCCAAGGGTCTCCAGGGGCTCAGAGGAGAAACCATGGCTTACACATCTCTAGGAGGCTATGGTCCCCACGCTCTGCACATTACACACACAATGGTTAATTCATTTAACTCATAAAGCACAGTCTTAAATTAGGATACCTTTAATTTTACGTGACCACAAATATGCATTCCCTCCTCCTACCTTGAATACTGCTTTGCATAACGTCAACATTTTCATTAGGAGAACAGTGAAGGGATGAACGGAGCAAGTGCTTACTAGAATAGGAAGTGGCATCCATCTTCCCAACTTTAACTGGTGAACCAATGCTTTTCATCTCAACACCAACTTCATTCCAAACCGGCTCCAGCTTTTTACAATGACCACACCATGGCGCATAAAACTTGTCAAAACAAAAACAAAAACATCCACTAAAATGCTGTGCTACCGTGAGTACCAATCTTAATTTTTAAAGAATCTATTTGACAAAATGATCTGATAACAATCTGTTTTAGACAAAAAAAATCTAAATATACTTTTCAAATTGGTTAAGATAGTAAGAAACACACACAAAAGCCTAGACAGGTTAACTCCTAGCACACGTCATTGTTGACATTATTTTAGGGAATTTTAAATGACTACTGATACATATTTAAAACAGATACACAGTTTACAATAAAAACATCTTAGTTTCCAGGTGGTGTGTCCATGTTATACATAAAATGAGACCACCGAATACAATACACACACCATGCACACACCCTACGTCTACTATCTAGTTCTGCCGCAAACCTGCCAATGCGGCAGGTGCTTTTGCTACTTCAGGCGTAACCACTGGCAAGTACGGGAGACCGTAAGATGCCTGGTCTGGCAGAGGGGCAAGACGGGCTGGTAAACTAAAGCCACAGGTCTGCCTCTTTGCAGTCACAGCGCCAGGGGTGGCAACTGGCATTAGTCAAACGGTGCAGCAAACGGCTTGTTGCACTGTCATGAAACAGGGCTTACCTACTTGTTCACGCTACACTGCAGACAGGTCCAGCACACGAGACAGGGACAGAGTTACACAGTGGGCCTCGTGCCCACTGCCTGCCCTCACCAAGTGTCGACTCTGTGCCACCATTAGGCGGTCTCCCCTGCTGCCACTCTACTCGGTGACCGAGGCACGCGAAAACACACCCAAACACTGTAAGGGTTAATATATTCCAAACTTGAAAGTGAGGAAAGAAGGCGGAAGTGTGACTTTGTTCCCTGCTAAAATGAAACAGGATGTTGACTGCCAGACGACTGATCGTGGATAGCATCCCGTGGACAACGGGACGAAACTGAGTGAACTCTGTAGTGAGATCACACCACAATCCCCTCAGACAGAATCCACAGTTGACCTCACTGGAACATCATCAAAATCACGTTCCTTTCCAGGAACATTAAGACCGTTAAGGTTCATTTTAATATAAAATACAAACAGTGCTACCTCTGTTCAGAAAACAGAATTGACTGGTATACCTAAGAACTAAATGCATGTATTTGGGTGAAAGACGATGGAAAATAAGACTTAAAATGGTAGGGGTGATTAATTAGTACAAAAGAACGACATACTCACATCTACAAGCCAAATGTCATCTTTTCGATTGTCTTTAAACCTAAAAAACAAAAAACAGGAAAACAAGTGTTTGGATGTTTCCACTTTACCACTGAAGAGTAGAGGTGGGGAAAATCAATTGATAAGTATAGCAGCATGGGACAAATTCTTTCAATAAATGTTTAGGTACAAGTTTTACTCAGTGGCCTCTTTGTCTTACCCATTAAACATCCTAATAAAAGTAGGGAGCTGATAAAGCAGTGAAGCCCACTTGGTGGAAACAAAGACACACACCTCAGGGCCTACACCTGGGCTCTGCTTACTTACGTCAGCACAGCAGGCCTGAGGCTGCTATCCTCGGAAAGCTCCGCTTATCTTTGGTTGCCCTTGGTTGGCATTTGGGAACTTGAATTTCAGCTGATAAATGTGACTCATGGTCTTAAAATGCACAAACAAAGTGGTTTGGTAAGAACAGCTGCTTTCCTTCTGGCCCTTCCTGACCCCCACCCAAATAGAAAAGAGGTGCAGAGACTATGGGCCCATTCAGCTACCGATGCTGTCACATGACCATGTGGGGACCCTGACAGCACTCAACCACCAGGTTACAGGAAAGGCCACGGCTGTTGAGGGGGACCCTGACCAACAGGATACCCTGGAGGCCCACCAGCAGGCCTCCAAGGCTCTCTGCTCCTGGATCCCCTGAATCTAGATCCTCCATTTGTCGCACATCTGTGTGACCTCTCAGTTACTGCTGGGCCTCTGTGACCTCTCAGTTACTGCTGGGCCCAAGGCAGAAGGACAATTCCACGGGCCAGCACAGATCCATAAGCTCCCCAAGTTACTGAAAGATACACACCCTTTGAGAGGCACTCACTGGCCTGTTGCTGGGCCCTGCCAGCCCACAGCAGCAGCAGGCTCATGGGCAGAAATTCCCATCATGCTGCTGAGCAGGAACAGCTCTAGCACCCACAGTGGCAGAAATGAGAAGGCGCCCAGCGGGGGTCTCCCAGCTCCATGTGAGGCCTGGTGAGTGCCCTTCCACCTCTGGGTAATTATACCAAGGAGCTGCCTCTGGCCCAATGGGGTCCCAGACATAGAGACCTCCTGGACCTCCCCTAGGCCTGGCTCAGTGATAGCTCTGCTGACAACAGGAAACGTAACCAAGGAGTACGTGAGGCTTGTCAGCTCAAGTAGAAATCAATTGTCCTTCACCCCAGGGCAAACAGGGACACAGTGATAGCCTGCTGGGTGCACGCAAGGATGGAGAGGCAGATACCATCTTGGACCGGGCTGGCATGCATGGACCAGCCTGAAAACTCTGTCCTGCCTGTCAGAGCCTGAGGTCGGCACGCCAGGGCCTTCTCAACAGGGTGGACAGGTTGCACCCCTCATGAAGTATCCAAGTAGACACAGTAGGGCTGTATCTAAGTAGGGCCGGGCCTGTCAGAGTCAGAGTCCACAGAGCACCCATCTGAGCAAGGTGAGAGTTTGGGGTGTCTGACTGCTCATTCCCTTCCTCCCGCCCAGGCAAAGTCACAGCTGTCAGGCCGTTCTAAAGGAGGTCTACAGTGACGTTAACAGGATGACCACCCTGTTAACAATGGCTCCCCCCAGAATCAAGCAGTTTCTGTAAACAATCAACGAGTGCACCCCTACACCCACTGGCCTGGCTAGTAAAGTGCCCCCACAGGACCCTGTGGCCTTCTGCTTTACCAGAATAGCTCTGTGCCCAACTGACCTGCCACTACACCAACGTGGTTGTGGGTCACACAAGTCAGACTGAAAGTAACAACTGTAGCAGTTAAGTGACTCACTTACTGCTATGATGCAAACCAAGAGGCAAAAGCAAAAAAAAACCAAACAAACAAACAAAAAAAACAGAACAGAAAAAGGGCACCAGCTCCCGGAGTTCCATATCCCCAGGTGGAGCGGTGCCAGGCAGGGGTCAGGGGGGCCAGCACAGACTGAGGGTCCCTCTCACTGCTGAGGAGCACTGACCCAAGGCTTCCACCTCTGCCTTTCACAGCCCCACGGGCAGAGGGAGGGGCTGGAGTGGGGAGGCACTGAGTCCACGAGGAAAGTGCCTCAACCAAGCCCTCAGTGAGGTCTCTGCAGAGGTGCTGCAGAAATGCCTGAGGGGAGGCCCCCCAGACCCAGAAAGGGAAGTGGCCTGGACATGCAGATGAGTATCCAAGTAGGGCTGATGGGGGCGGGGAGGGAGTGCAGGTTTATGACTACAACTCCCTCCAGAGACTGCAGGGCGCTGGCTGCACCAAGTCTGGTGTGGGGAGGGCAGCTGCCCCCTGGAGGCCTGCAGGGAAAAGCCTTGGGATTGCCTGAAAGACCAGACACTGGCTTGGCGCCTGGAGCAGGACTCCTCACCTGCTACAAGCAAAGCCTTGTGATTAACGCTGTGGTTCTACGGAAAACAAAAGCACCACAACAAAAAGCACACACACTATGGTCCCAAACTCCAGCACTGCTTACTGATTAGGAAGAAAAAGCATAACAAATGCAGGTAAAATGATCAAATGGAACATAAGTTGAGTTTGCCAATCTTTTTAAAAAAATCTTACAACAGTGTAACTCTTTTGAGCACGACCCCATTTTGTACATACATAGCACCGGCAACTAGTCCTAGAACCAAATTAGTACTGCAGAAGTATTGGTCATTACTGTCTGTACTATCAAAAGATTAAATTCATACAGATACTCAACAGAAGACACCATTTAAAAATATTTGTACTCACGATTCATCTAAATCTTCTACAAATCCTTTACAGAAAGCCACACCAAGCAAAAACACTGAAAGAAAAAGACAAAACATACAATAAATGCTGATTTATCATCTGACTTGTATTATTGCTGTCACCTATAGTTTTTTGTTTCTTTACAACCTGCCAAAAACATCATCATTGAGCTGTCCCAGGGCACAAGTGATGCAAGCATACATAGTTCATTCCGTTGGTAAATACTCTACACGCAACCACACTATTACGCTTTCACTTCCATGCTATTTTCCCTTTTGAGCATCCCATCTTTGGGGAATAGAGACAGGAATCGCGCTACGTTTCTCCAACACCAATGACCTCCCGGGTATAAACTCCAAACGCCATTCCAAATACTATGAATTTTCATTCCAAACTTATAGATAAAAAGAGCTGAGCTCCACCGCTAATACGTATTTGGGAATGGTGTCTGGTACGTCTTGGGAACTGAGTAAAGGGAGCCCAGAAAGAACCAGGGGCGCAGGGGGCTGAGAACAGTCCCACGCAGTCCTGGCGACCTGAGCCTGTCCTGCCCAGTCCTGGCCACCCCTCGCTTCGCCCCCTTCTTGGGAAAGGACAGGACCCGGAACCTAAAGCCAAAAGCACAGGGTGGCTATGAGCCGGGAAGGTCGCATCCTTCACGCCTATCAAGGCAGCCAGAGCGCCGGAAAACTTCCTGCCACCGAGATTTAGAACCAAACGGAAGGCAGCCGCACCCTTCCCGCGTGTGGCACTGGCCTGGGCAGCCCGCGTCGGGGCAGCAGCCCGGTGGGGGCATCTCGGCGGACCCCGCTGCCGGCCCTGGCCCGATGCCCCCCTTGAATCGTCTCGCCAGGCCTGTACCTAAGGCGCAGAGCCGCCGGGTAACCCCGCATGTCCGAGCTGCCATGGTCACCGCGGGAGAGCTGCAAGCAGAGGGACACTAGCAGCCGCCGCCTGCGCTCCCGGAAAAGGAACAGGGAGCAGAACGGAAGCTCGGCGAGGGGGACAGGGGCGGGGCGGGGCGGGCCTGCCTCCGGTTTGCTCCCAGGACCCGCTGGCCTCGGCCTCCGAGCATGCGCAGAAGTAGAGCGCAGGCGCAGAACGGGGACGCTAGCGCAAAGCCTTTGCGTTCTTGGGGGCCCTGGGGAGCGTGGGAATGCAGCTTGAGGTCGCTGTCCTGTGCAGGCGGAGCGGGATGTGTGGCTTGGGGGTGTTTCCGGGAAGTGCAGTTCCCGCTAAATTTGAAAAAAGAGGTAGGCTCCGACCACGCACGCAGCCAGAGGCTGGACTCCGCCAGGGCGTTCCCTCGCTGCTCAGGTGCAGTCAGCAATCGGACTCCTGAAGAGGGGGGTGTTAGCAGTGATTAGAAAGGTTGGGAAAGGTTAGGTGGCTGCGTGACCCTCCGTATCCTATTTCAGCGGTGATTTTGCAATCGTCTTTGAACCTGTTTGCAAAATGGGAGAGCTGCCTTACAGTAGAAAGCTGCATTAATGCAATTTTTTTGGCCAACCAAAGGAGTCGCTGTTAAAATTTTTTTTGTCTTGAAAGTTGGAAAAACGAAATTCATCATTGGATATGTATTTTGATGACTTGTTCCTCTATGTTTTCTTATGGAGATAAGTAAAGTACTTCTACAAAATACTTAAATGGCTGTTTTTCTACACAACAAAAACGATTTATAAAAGCCATAAAGTTTTATATGATGGTTACAGCCACAAACACTACGTCTAATTCAGATGAGATCAGTTATTGATTGAATGGGTGTTGTGAGAACAGAAATGGAGTGTTATGTCAGCTGACTCACCTCAGGTTCAAAGTTCCAACAGGCAGAAATCTCGTAAACATTGCTATTCCCAATGACTGGAAGGTTAAATTATAATCTGATTGAAAGTAGCCCTAGGTTTCCTCCTTTTTATCACATAGCATGATATCCAATGCAGACCTTCAGATTCAAATATATTTTTAAGTGAGCATCTGGTTTATTCTATGAACTTAATATGCACAAATATTTAATCCTCTTCAAAGTTCTCAAATTAGGAAATATAGATAAGGATCCAGGGGCTCAGGAGGTAATTTACTGAATAGCTTGAAAGGATGGAGTTACTATTGAAACAAAGCCTCACGCTCCAGAGCTGGTTTGTCCGTCTGTCCTTCCTTCTTTCCGTTCTTTATTTTTCGAACATCACTTTTGTTTCTGATTTAGGTGAAAGATGAAACACAACAGGTCAGATTGTTCTCAAGCTAAGAACAGGACTTTTTCTTGAAAAATTAACAAATACAAAAAACAAATAACTATAAAATCACATGCTAAAACCAAGTAAAACACCAGGAGAAACTGCATGTCAAAAATGAACGAACTGCCTGAACCTTGCCCTTTCAATAATAATGTAATTCCGGTCCCAAACCATCCTAACTCTTCTTCCCATCACTGAATTTCTATTGCACACTTTGTGTGATTCATGGCACACCTCGTTGTACTGTTTGTATTGCTTTTATGCAAATGGCACTGATTACATCTCAAGCTAGACAGAGAATCCGCTGAGGAGAGAGACTTCACAGCATCTACTACTACTGTATAGCAGGCACCCAGCATGGGCTAGTGGGCATTTACATTTTGGCCAGCATTTCTCTGATCTGGTGGGAGTGAAAAGGATGACGCACACGGTGGCAGGATCTGGATAGACACAGGAAGATACAAATTACAAAACAGAGTTAACATGTAATAGGCTGCTGCCCAGACAAAAGGACCAATATAGCTTTGATTGGCTAATACTAAAAGCCAGACTACAGTATTATTCTCAACAGCACAATATTTTAATGAAAGAAAAAACCCTAAATATGCACACACACTTCATTGCAAGCAAGGTTTATATACCAATTGTTAACTACTATTCTATTTGATATCATCAAAATTTGTAGATAATAGATAACCCAACACAGCATGCTGAAGGTGTGATCATTCCATCAAAAGCAATCCCGACGTTGCATTCTTGCTCCTTGTGAGGACAAACCTGGAAAACCTTTGCTACCCCTTCCACCTCCCTGTGCAGCATGCCTGAATTCTGGCTAATCCACTGTAAAGAGTACACATGAGCCTTCCAAATTCTGCAGGTCAGCTTTAGCAGGTCAGCTGTGTCAGCAAGTCTTTCAAATATATTCAGGTGCTCAATAATGTCATTGAGGTCCTGGGCAATTCATTTCAGTGGAGCATCTGTGTTTTCTGCTGCTTTGTAAGTCCTCGCACAATCCTTGTCTACATACTTCACTCTGGTTCTTCACAGACTCCTCAAAGGGGGTCAAGAGATCTAGTTCCTTCTGCTGCGACAGGACAAAATCCAATTCTTCTTCCAGCCTTCTCTGATCCAGTTTCATTTTCTCCACTTCTCTATGTGAAACACTAATCTTTGCACCCTTCTCGATCAGTGGGTGGTCCCAGGCATTGGCCTGGGTGGTCTGGTGAAGAAAGTGCATCTCTTGATCCTCTGACTCGAGGTTCCAGTTGTTTATCAGACCGTCCAGCTGATGAGAGGTCATCACGGAAGTTATGGCTGAATTAACAGTCAAAGTAAAAGGTATAGAAGCAAACAGCCTGGAACAGCATTATAAATCCCAGGTGATATCAGTGTTTTTCAACGGAAGATAAGGGCACTAGTGGTGGTGTTGGTGGTGGTGGTGGTGGTGGTAGGTGCTGACGGTGTGGTAATTCACCTGCTCCAGGGGATTGTAATCCAAATCCCAAAGTTATACCTCCAAGAGGTGTAGCTGAAGTTATTGGGTTGCAAAATGAGAACATGGTAGCAGTAGTGGGGGTGAAAATATTTTATATTGATGTTCACAACATGGTGCTTGAATGAGTAGTCATAGCAACAGTAGATAATGGCATCAAACGGTGGTGGCTACCGCCACTCGCTGGTGATCTTTCTGTAACACTGCACTGCCTCTCAGGATTCCTTTCTGCCCTAGAAGTACTCCCTCTTCCCTGCCTTCCTCAGCCATCTTCCTTTGGCTAATGGTTCAAATGTTTAAACAGTCACTTTCCCTGGGAGTCATGTGAGGTAGTTTCCAGCTTAATAATTTCCGTATCCGACTGGGCACCCCATCTTGCTGCTTTTGTCATCTAAATATCTCTTGTGTCTCAATTATTTTTTCCATCTCCATTTTCCCCAGGTCAGATTCTAATCTTTTTTTTTGTTTGGATCATTATAGCCATACACATTTTAATAATCTCCTAAGTGGGCTGTGAGCCTCTAATTTCACCCTCCTCCAAGTCATGCTGTGCAGCAATTGCTAGGTTGATCTTTCAGAAATACCAATCAAAACAGATTACTTTAGGCATGAATACGGCTCCCTGGAATACAGAATAAAATCATAGATCTATGTGACGTGCAAGTTCTTTCTTATCCATGTTCTCCAGCTTCTCCCCCGCAACTCTGCACGTGAAGGGACAGTTCCCTGCTGAACCTGCCATGCAGTTTCATCCCCTGTGCCTTTCATAAAATAATCTTCATCCTAAATTAGATTGAATGCAATTAGCAAAAACACCTACATTGCCTTTTCTTTTAAAATGGCTTTACTTTTTAAAGAGCTGTTTTAAGTTCACAGCAAAATTGAGAGGAAAGTACAAAGACATGTATTCCACCCCCGCCAAAGAAGAAAACTAAACATTTTTCATTCTCAGTTCAGAATTCTCTGTCTTCCACAGCATGTAAAAGAAAATATTTGTTGTAGCATTTACATCACAGCTTCAATTAACATGTGGAGGACAAAAAAAACCCACTCTTGATCTAGATACGTGCTTCCCCGTAGCAGAATCACTCGGCCACTCGTGAGTATTAAGCTCTTGAGATGTGGCTACTGTGAGTATCTGTATTTAGTGCCTAGTTTTAATAAACTTCAATTTAAATCTGACACTTAATTCAGTTATTGGAAAACTTTTAAGTGTGGCTTTTAAAACTTTCAGTTCCTGGAAAATCTGATTATGTTTTAATTTCAAAGATGGTCAATATTGTTAGAGAACACCCACCTTTGAAGAAAAATCTCTGGCATTCTCAATATATGTTTAAGAATGTACAGAGTTCCTGAGAACAAAAGTTTGTAAAAAAATCAGACATGTATAGACCTCTATGTTCAACGAGCAGGGAATGCATATTCTAACTCACATAGGAAAGGTAAAAGAAAATCATATACCTAGTATATCATAACATAAATCCCAATAGATTTAAAAAAGTGTAGTGTTATTAATATGTTATCTGACTACAACACAGTTAGGTTACCAATAACAAAAGATAAAACTATGCCCAGATTGGGAATTTTAAAAATGCACTTACTAGTAATATCTTTGTAAATAATAATGATTGAAACTCAAATATTCATAGAACTAAATAAGGAAGAAAATGTGTCTATTAAAATTCCAGGATACAACAAAATCTGCATTAGAGAATTTATAGCATTCTGAGAGATTTATAGACATAAATGGTTTTTTAACTTTAGGAGAAAAAAGGATGTTAGTGAAAATTTCTGCTTAAGAAGAGAAATAACAAGGGAAAAAAGGAAGGCATGAAAGATAAACAGAGCCATTCATTTTACTGTGCCGGAGACGGTGCTCTGCACTGAGAGCATAGCATTGAATGCAACAGACCCAGTGCAGTTCACTTCCTAGAAGGTAAGAAGAGTGTTCACTTATATGACATATATATGCTCAGGCAGTGTTCTAAATGCTTTGCATGCATTAACTCATTTAGAGAGAGAGAGAAACAAGATACAAAAGAGAGATTCAAAGAAGTCCTAAAGTGTATCTCTTCATTCAACCAATAATATGGACAAATTTGTGTTAGAGTGAATTCAGAAGTAGAGTGAGAATATGTGAGAGAGGATGAAGAAGTGGGAAGACATCTGAAACATCCAGAAATCAGGACACATTCTGAGAGGCAGGCTGAATCATCCACCAGGCCCAGAGAAGTGGAAGCCAGTATCATGTTGGATTGGCTCAAGTAAATCACTCCTGTGCCTACCCCATTCTCCCTCTCTGTATACCAACCCCAGAAGGGTAAAGCCCCAGTTGGCTAGATGGGGAAGGCAGAAAGAGAGAAGATAAATCAGGATCTTTTATCCAAATGCAAGTGTCCAGCCTAAAACAGACTCGAGGAGGGGAATGGGAAAATTTTTCTCTGGGAAATCTACTTCAGAATTTTGATCAAGACTAGAACTCTCTGTGCCTATTATCAGACTGTGTTTGCAACTTAAAGTCAGTGGGCTTGTCAGAGTTTTTATGCAGGGCCAGGGGAAAAATCCCACTCTGAAAAATGTTTAACGAATAATAGGAGGACAATCAGTTATATTTTTATGTTAACATTATTGCTTATTCAGTATATTAGTTGCTTAATAATATTAGGACCAAAATAAGGGCAAAAATAAAGACAACAGAGGTTAAAAGATAACATTATCATAGCATATATGAAAAATTAAATAAAATAAAAAAGTTCTAAAAATATAACTTGCCAAGACTGACTCAAGAGCTAGAAAGGCAATATTTGGATAACCTTTAAAGAAATTGAATCAGAAATTTGAAATTGTCTCATAAAGAAAATGTAGACTTCATTTGCCCTCTGCCCTTAAGATGGATGTCAATCTAGGACTTCTGGCCAAGATGGAGGCATAGGTAGAAACACTGTGCCTCCTTACACAACCAAGAGGACAACAACAAATTTAAAAACAAAAAGCAACCAGAACTGCCAGAAAATTAAACTGTATGGAAATCTGACAACCAAGGAGTTAAAGAAGAAACACTCACCCAGACCAAGAGGAGGGGCAGAAACGGGCAGCCAGCTGGAGAGTACTCACATCAAGGTGGCGGCTGGCAGAGCAGTCCCACATTTGCCTGCAGATAAACTGGGAGGAACAACTGGGGAGCAAGACAGATCCACAAACCAGTGTTCCAGGTGGGGAAATAAACCTTCAAACCTCTGACTGAAAACACCTGTGGGGTTTTGTGGCAGTGGGAGACACTCCCAGCCTCACAGGAGAGTTTACTGGAGAAACCCACAGGGTCCTAGAACGTACACAAGCCCACTCACCTGGGCAGTCGGCATCAGAAGGGCCAAGTTTGCTTTTGGGTATCGGGGGAAGTGACTGAAAACTGGCAGAGAGTGGAGAAAGCAGCAGTGTTCCCTCTTGGACCCCTCCCCCACACACAGTGCCACAATGCAGCAACGTAGGTGGTCCTGCCCTGGTGAACACCTAAAGCTCTGCCCCTTACATGTAACAGGTGCACTGAGACAAAAAAAAAGGCCCAAATGAAAGACCAGATTAAAGCTCACCCCAAAATACAACTAAGTGATGAAGAGATAGCCAAACTATCGGACGCACAGTTCAAAGCACTGGTAATCAGGACGCTCACAGAATTGGTTGAATATGGTCACAGAATAGAGGAAAAAGTGAAGGCTATGAAAAATGAAATAAAGGAAAATGTACAGGGAACCAACAGTGACAGGAAGGAAACTGGGACTCAGATCAATGGTTTGGAGCAGAAGGAAGAAAGAAACATTCAACCAGAACACAATGAAGAAACAAGAATTGAAAAAAAAAAAATGAGGAGAGGCTTAGGAACCTCCAGGACATCCTTAAACATTCCAACATCTGAATCATAGGGGTACCAGAAGGAGAAGAGGAAGAGCCAGAACTTGAAAATTTATTTTAAAAAATGATGAAGGAGAACTTCCCCAATCTGGCAAAGGAAATAGACTTTCAGGGAGTCCAGGAAGCTCAGAGTGTCCCAAAGAAGTTGGACCCAAGGAGGAACACACGAAGGCACATCATAATTATATTACCTAAGATTAAACAATAAGGAGAGAATCTTAAAAGGAGCAAGACAAAAGAAGACAGTTACCTACAAAGAAGTTCCCATTAGAATATCAGCTGATTTCTCAAAAGAAACCTTGAAGGCAACAAGAGGCTGGAAAGAAGTATTCCAAGTCATGAAAGGCAAGGACCTACATCCAAGATTACTCTATCCAGCAAAGCTATCATTTAGAATGGAAGGGCAGATAAAGTGCTACCCAGATAAGGTCAAGTTGAAGAAGTTCATCATCACCAAGCCCTTATTATATGAAATGTTAAAGAGGCTTATCTAAGAAAAAGAAGATAAAAAATATGAACAGTAAAATGACAACAAACTCACAGCTATTAATAATCAAACCTAAAAATAAAAAACAAACTAAGCAACCAACTAGAACAGGAACAGAATCACAAAAATGGAGATCACATGGAGCGTTATTAGTGGGGCTGTGGGAGGGGAGAGAGGGGGAAAAGGTACAGACAATAAGTAGCATAAATGGTAGGTAGAAAATAGACAGGGGGAGGTTAAGAATAGTATAGGAAATGTGGAAGCCAAAGAACTTATATGGGCGACCCATGGATGTGAACTAAAGCGGGGGAATGAGGGTGGGAGGGGGTGTGCAGGGTAGAGGAGAATAAAGGGAAATGGGACAACTGTAATAGCATGATCAATAAAATATATTTTTAAAAGAAAGAAAAAAAGAAAATGTGCTACCCAGCTTTTTTATGAAATAAAAATCTGTTACAAACTGTTCCAGTGAATAGAAAAATATGAAACACCACCCTATTTGCTCAATAAAGCTAGTATAAACTTGGTAACAAAACCAAAGGGGGCATGTATGAGAAAGGAATAATACTGGTCAATTCATTCATGAACAAAAGTGGAAAAAATTCCAAATGAAACATTATCAAACCAGATATAGTAATGCACCAAAAAAGACAATTTTTTTTTCCAGAAAAGCAGGCATGATTTAACATGAAGGGGAAGACTGATGTAAATTTCCCCCATTAACAGATAAGAGATGAAAGATATGTAAGCATTTAAATAAATGTGATAAAAGAAGTTGATACATGTCCACTCCCAACCATAACAGTAAACCAGCAATAGCGGGACGATTCTTCATCACGGTTGTGTGAGCAGGTTAATTTCCAGCAGCCCTGGAATTAGCCTGAGTGTTTTGCTAAACTTCCTACATTTCACTAAGCTCCGGTCCCAATGCCTGAAATGTGCTGGTTAATAACCTTGCCTTTGTAACTGTGGATCTGAGGAGTTTTAGGATGGTTTTCATCAGCTCATCAGCGTTGTTCGTTGGTAAGAGTGAGGTAGATAATTTGACTCTGGTCTTAATGAGATCTCAGAGAGCTCTCCTGTTTAGGCTGTCCTGTAGCAAGAATAAACCTATGTGACCAGAAAAATATTAAATCCCAGCCAGATGCTTGGACTCCATAGTCCCGAGCTGTTCTGTCCACATATAGGTGGTTCCTGACATGAGAGAGACAGTGACTACAGCCACAATCTGCATAGAATGCACAGGCAGGCCCTTATACCAGGCCTCCCCAGGCTCCTGCTGCAAGACAGCCTCTGACATGATCCAAGTCCCACTTTGATACTGTTGTTTCATTTTTGTCAGTACTTCAATACTGTTGTTTCCTTTTTCTCTAACAAATTGTAGGTTTATGTCACTATTTGGTTCCTAAGAGTCTTCCTTAGCAACTGAACCCTGTTTTAAGACAGCTGGCAGTAGAGGTGAGCTTGCTTCCAAGACCTCTGATTCATGCTTTAATAAAACTGTGACTTAGGCATTATTTAGAGAGAAAAAGGATGATTCTGATAAAGGCAATGAACGTGAACTGTTGATGCAGAGGTGGTGGCCAGGCCCTACTTGATTTGAAGTAGTACCGGCTTTGAAATCAGTTACCATGAAGACTTCCCACTGCAGCATAGAAATGATAGAACCCGAATGCAGGAACTAGTAAAATTGCAAGACAAGTGCACATGGATGGCAGGTGGGCTAAGTCAGTCTCTCCTTGCTACTTTCGACAATAGCAAGAGTGAGCATTCAGAAACTCGTTCAGTTAAACTTCACCCTCTCTGGCTGGCAAATGGGGTCCCAAGCAAAGGAAACTGCACTAGAACTCTGGATGGGTCAGCCAAGCCTACCAGACGCACTGCAGCTAATGATTCAAGCGGAGCACAATGATGACAGAGGGCAGGGGTCAGTGAGGGATTGTTCAGTGACGACGCAGAGGCACTTGGCCGATCACCTCCAGCATTTCCTGAGGACCGTTGTGAAAAGGCCCCCTGCGGATTTTAGACCCAGCGGCTGTCTCTGGTTTTGATTGTAAAGGCTGGTGAGTGTGCTCAGCCCCGAAGCTCCTTTGGCTGCTCTCTCCGTGGGGATAGTTCAAGGAAAAGTCCTTGCTGACAGGATGGGAGCAAGACGGGCTGCATTCTTCCTAGGGTGGGGTCAGGGCTCTGCCCCTCCCTTGTGATTTATTGTAAATGTCGGTATCTACAGAGGCTGGGGAAGTGGTGCCGCTGCTGCCGAGGGCCCTGGACCGGCTGGGTGACAATGAACTAGGCTCCCTGTGGGATGCCCCCCCCCCACCACCACCACGGCGGACACCACCTGTGATTCTGCTGTCAGGCCCTCAAAAGATGTAAAAGAGGCTGTTTCGGATCTCTTATCCCAGCTTCCTCCTATGAGACTTCAAGATGACACAAAGGTTAGGGTTTTACAGAAGAAAGGAAATCGAAACAAGAAAAGGGCAAGAATTCGGGACCCAGTGGTGTGGAAGGCTTTAGATGGTTAATTTAAAACGGCATTCAATAGGGGAAAATTGGCCGAGTGCCCACCAAAACCTTGGTAGGGTGTTATAAGCAGCCAAGAAGACACACTGTCTCTCCTGAAACTTTCCAACACATAAAAATGCCAAAGCAGATGTGCTCGTCCTGTCCAAGATTAGAGGAATTTCAGATAGAAAAACGCTCTCCCGACCCTACAGCATTGCGTTCCAAAATCTCTACTTTTAACACTAAGGCAAGACACCAAATGTCTACCATTGTAGCTCAAAACAACAGAAATCTGTTATTTTCTATCTTCAGAATTGCGCCGACCACAGGCCGTCACTGCGGGAGAGCAAAGGCTGGAGGACAGGGTCTCCGAACAGGCCCCCTGTGGGGGAACCAAGGCACCCGCCAGTGCGGGGGCAGGAAGACCTGCAGATTTCAGGTCTGCTCTATGCACTGCTTGGGCCTGCCAAGGAGCACTTTGGGGGTGATAGCGTTAATCTGGGGAAACCAGGTGATGCTACTCTAAAAGAAATAAAAATTGAAGTCTTCTAAAAATTTGAAATACATGATTTTAAAAAGTATACTTTGGGGATGTCTCCTTTACCTGAATGCATAATTTGTATGGCTATAATGATTGGCTAAAAATTGCTTCCTTGACTGAGTAAAATGAGAAAAATAACTTGTAGATCTGCCCTAAATCCAGTACTAATTGGATATGAATAATGGGAGCTGCTACAGTTAGCAAAGCCTATGGAAATAGTTATATAAAATACTGTCATAGGCCTAGGGCAGCGGAAGTTACAGCCCTAATTAAAGACATGCCAGACGCAGGACTGCTAGAGCTCACACACTCATTTACCATCACCTGATGCTGCCAGCCAGGGGGGCCGATGGCTCGTGGAGGCTGACCTTGGGCTACAGGGGACTCCACGAGCAGTAGCCCTAATTCTTGCCCAGACCATTCCACCGCAGGATCTCAACAAGCTGAAGGGGATTGGATTTCTGTAGCTGACCTTGCTTTTCCCTTCTTTTCAATAGTTGCAAGGGAGAGCCCACAGCAGTGTGAGTTCATGTGCAATGGTTTCCAAAATACATGTACTTCAGGGATACTTGAACTCCTCTGCGTGCTGTCGCAATTCACTAGGGCAGGGCTTGTGTAATGCAACCACGCAGTGATCTAGAGCACTGCATCCAAGATATCAGGATTACTTCTGAAACTGAGAATCAGGCTCGGAGCCACTTTACCATGATCATAGATCATGTGACTGGCTGAGGATGGGTCATGCTTGCTGAAAAACATCCCAGACCTGGCATAGACTGTAAAATTGGGAAGGATTCATGGGCTGGAGAGTCTCAGGACGTCCTGCAGACTGCGAGGAATAAAAGGTTCTTGCTCCCCGCCCCACAGACTGACAAGAGGCCTATTGCCTAATAGGCTAATTTGGATTTTGGAGAACCCATCCCCTCGTGTAAGGATGCTATTTGACCCAAGCCATCCAAATAACCTGCAAAACATTATATTTGAGTGGGAGCCTGAACAACAAGCCCACATGGTACTGCAGGGGCTGAACCACCGCTATCCCATTTGGACTATGTTATGTCGCAGTTATGGACTGAATTGTGTCCCCTCAAATTCACACGTTGAAGACCCATGTCCTCATGTGATGATATTGGGAGGTGAGGCCTCTCTGAGCAGCCTCATTCATTTACATCAATGCACGTGAAAAATGATCATCTTCTATGGGGTTGGGAAATACAAGGATACACAATAAGGATGAACAACATATAAACATTGTTGAAAAGGAAAACAAAATAGAAGAATTTTCTTTACTATCAGGAACTACATAAGAAGTTTGTTATTACCACACCTATTAAATATTGCATTGAAAGTTCTGGCTTGTGTAGTAAAAAAAAGAAGAAAAAAGAGGATGTAAAGATAAGAAGAAAAGGGAACTATCATTAATTACAGATAAGACTATCTATACTGAAAATTTTTTAAAAATTCATGCAAATCGTTAGCACTAAAAAGTTTTACCAAAGTGGGTAAGCATAGTAGATATAAGGTCATCACGGAAAAATTAATTGTATTTTTTTTAAAATAGCAATAAAGAGAAAACATATTAAAAAACTTATATTATTAACAAAAATGCTGCCTTGTAATAAACTAAGGGTGTGTGACACCATATGGATTATCAACATTATTTAAATAAACTAAAAAAGACATTAAATAAATGGCGAGTTTAAACATGTTAGTGGGTGGAAAAGTCAACACCACACAAGTATCTGTTATCTCCTAGCTTAGCTGTAAACTCAGTGACATGTGACTGAACATCTTAACTTTTATTGAGGACTTTGACATGGTGATTTAAAAATTTGTATAGAAGATCCAACATCCAAGTATATCCAAGACATTGATGCCGATAAAAATAAGGTAAGAGAACTTATTCTGCTAGGTATGAACACTTTCAGCCACATAAATGAGGATGCTATAGTATCCGGGTAAGGACAGACAAATTAACCAATGGAATAGAACAGAAAGCTGAGACTCGCGAATAAAACCTGACGTGGGACAGAGATGACACGGGAGCAATGCCACAGTATCTATGAAGACAATGGACTTGAATCCAAATCTGACACCACTGGCAAACATCAATTCCAATGAGAAAAGAGACAAATGAACAAGCAAATATTAAAATCTTTAACTTATAACTAAAATCCATATAGAAGACTGTATAATGATATCTTTGATACTTTGGTAAGAATTTTTTAAACATAAGAATTGCTGATTAAAAGGAAAAATACCAGTATACTTGCTGAAACACACCACAGAGAAAGTGACGCCGAAAGACAAGCACCAGAGTGGCAGCCGTTACATGGAGCACACACAGGTATCACGTACACAGTTAATACAACACACGTGGTTAAACAACCAATGAGAAAGAGTACAAAGCACACAACGTAACAATGACAAAGTATATGGTGTGAACAGGCACTTTGCAGAAGAGGAAGTATGGAGCAATAAGCAAAGATGCTCCACTTCATTTCAATGTGTTAAGTTCAAAATAAGTCCTCATTGACATGGCATTCGACTTTTATTGTGCATGAGATTGTGGAACATTGGCAACTCTCACACTGTGGATGGGAGATTTATATTTATGAACACAGTCCGCCTAAGTTTCTCTCAGATGTTTGAATACTACATATAAAATGTAAGATTTAATTTAAATAAATTCCTTGATTATATACTTTAGATGAGATTCAAGGCCATCATTACAACAGGACAAATCCTCTTACCCATCATAAATATAAATATACAAAAATGTCAGTGTTCTATTTTCTTTTGCATAAAAATATCTATATTTACTTCTAAGTTTCCTCAGGGTTCACAGGGGCTAACCCAATGATAGGAATCAAGTAATATTCCTGTTAATTAGGTTATTCACTTCTAGAGAATTAGACCAGAATAACAGAATATAAAGAAACTTAGATTCTTGTCTGTGACCCTGAAGAAACACTTTGAACCTTATTTTTAGTTATGCCAGTTTTTTCATAATTTCAACAGAGGAGTAACTTACGTGAAAACTGTCTGCGTATTGCAATTGGCAGCTTCCCTAGGGC
>VMDR010008616.1:13757-35815 GCA_007922815.1 Macrotus californicus | reverse complement strand
CTTAAATTTTTTTGCCTTATGAATCTCAAATTATATTTCAATAGTGCTTTCACAAAGAGCTTGGAGCTGCTGGAAATGAGAGAGCAAAAATTCTAAGCATGTTACCTTGCTTTTTTTCCCTGAAATTATAGTACTTATAAAGAGTAAGCTTTAAAATGTACTCAGATATGGGCCTGAGAACCAAAGGGTCTTCGGTTCAGTTCCCAGTCAGGGCACATGCCTGGGTTGCAGGCCAGGTCCCCACAGGGGGTGTGCGAGAGGCAACCACACACTGATGTTTCTCTCCCTCTCTTTCTCCTTCCCTTCCCCTCTCTCTAAAAATAAATAAATAAAGTCTTTAAAAAAACATACTCAGATAGCCCTGGCTGGGTAGCTCAATTGATTAGCGTATCGTCCCAATACGCCAAGGTTGGGGATTCGATCTCTGGTCAGGGCACATACAAGAAGCAACCAGTGATGCATAAAAATAGGTGAGACAGCCAATCTCCCTCTCCCTCCCTCCCTCTCCAATATCGGTAAACTAAAAAAAACTAATGTACTCAGTGCACACGTGTGTCCCTTTGTAAACGCACTGAAAACAGTCTGCAGGGACGCTGTGGGGAGGAGCTGGTGGAGCTTGGGGTTTTGAGAACTGTAACTTCTTGCCTTAATTATAATCTCCACTGTTTGAGTAATCCACTGCTCTCAGAATTAGTCTGACACAGTAGTAGGACTTGACATAATTGCCTGCTCTGGACAGAGTAACTTAATACAATTTTTCCTCCTAGCTGTGGACATCAGACAGTGCCGGAGAAGAGTGCGATGCGGCAGAAGGGGCAGAAAACTAACCACGTGCAGGGTGACATCCTCCTTCCCTCCAGAAGCCTTTGTACACATCTCCATTCCTTATTCCATTTGGATTTCCTAGAGCAGAGAAACCCATTCATGTGTATGGAATCAACTGTTTATAGTCTTTTCACACTGCAGCTTTGGGAAAACTCCATTCCTTGATTTGTGTTTGTCTTGGCCTTCCTGGTGTGCAGTTACTGCTGTAGAAAAGTATTAATAGCTTCATTTCACGTCAACATAAGTAACTTCCAAACACTTACGTAGAGGACTAAAAATGTATCTGGTATTTAAGTAATCTGAACCAGTTCTGCAAGTGACTGTGTTTTGTATTACTGTGAAGATTTGAAAATGTAGTTAATTACAATTTAAAGAGTGTTTTACATAACTTCTTAATTTCTACATTCCCTCCCTTGCTCTTCTTTGGGGGCTTCCTTTCAGTAAGCAACCTTTCCATGTTCATGTATTCCTTTTGGGTAGGACCGCAGAAGTTTTAGATTGAATGAAAAAGCATTTGGCATTTCTGGGCTGGGGGTCACAAATTGGAACGCCTCCTGTGTCATGTGGCGGAGGGCTTGTGTGTCTGTGGCCACAGGGGCTGTCCTTCTTTACTCTTCATTTGCTGCTGTTTCGGTTGACCACGTCCCTTCCTAATAAAAATTCACTTTACCTCCTGCCTTCGTGGTTCTGGTGTTCACTTCACTGTGCAGTAGAAGCAGCATGTTGCTGCCAGAACACAGGCATTGCTTTTGGCTAATTAAAGTGCATGTCGTTTCTTAATGCAGTAGAATGGGGAAACAAGTCCACACGTCCACGTCTAAAAGCTCAGTACTTTTCATGCAGGTGTGTGCACATGTGCGAGGGAGCCCGGTGTGTCTAGTGATTGTCAGAGTCGGACCACTGCTGTGTGTTGCTAATCATTGACTGTAGTCTCAAAAAAGCCTTGTGAAAATGTTATGCCCTATGTAACAGCAGAGTAACGTAAAATAAAATAAAATTACATTTTATAAACCATTTACTATGGCTTTGTAACAATTGCATACTTCTATTTTAAAGGACAGGTGAATTTACCACTTTCTGAAGTTTATTATTGATACTTCCTTTTTATCTTGTGTGAAATGTAGTGGTGATCCCCCTATTTCTGCATTGTGATACACTTGGCTAGGGTTGCCTGGAAATGTATAAAATTGGACTACATTTCTTAGAGGTAGTGTTTTGTTCATACATCAGTTTTGGAGGCCGCCTCTTCCTCAGATGCAAATGATACCTAGTTATGTGCTATGTGGAATAAAGTGGACATTTTAAAACTAGAGAAGTTAATGTGCGATCGTGGATGCTCTGGCTGGTGGTGGGATTGCACTCCAGTGGACATTCCAACAGTGTCGGCCCAAGAGCGCCCTGCCTGGTTTTCAGATGACTCCCTCTGTGAGCCCTGAGTCCCGCGGTGAGCTCCAAAGGACTTGGATTCCGCAGGATCACAATGGCTGTCACACCGCCCTGTCTTAAGTATTGGGTGGAGGATTTAAAGTCAAAAGATAATCTGAAAAATAAGCTAAGATTAATCTTTTATCTCCTCAATTGTGACTGTGAAACAAGGTTTCGTTTGCACTCGATTTGTTTCCTGAGGGGAAATGAAAAGAGAATGGAATGGGACTTGGGGAAAGACTCATTTAAACACGATTACTAGGACTTTGGCCCCCGAAATCTAAATCAGTAAGGTTCCTTTTTATTTTTAATGAGGGAGGAATATGTCTAAAATTAGAACTTAGCACAAGCATCTGAATCAGTTGTTTCCCCAGTACTGGCAGGCAGAATATTTCCAATTCCACACAAGATTCTGCAAACCCATGAGTACACACTAATCTTGATGCTGAATTTGGATCATCTCCACGGAGGAAATCCGTGAGCCAGATGTGCATTTGTTCTTCCAGATGTACGTTATATGTTTGAGGAATAACAGAACATTTCCGCCGCTTTTATTTGAGGCCACTTAAAAAACCACTAAGATGGAAACGGCAGAAAAACCCTGCAAGGGAGTCCTCCATTGCACCGAAGTGTTGCTAAAGTCAGACCACCCACACTGGCTGGGTCATTGCCAATTAACACTGGTAATTCAGGGTCAATTTCACATTTATAGTCTAATGTCCTCAGTGTTAATTGTTATAAACAATTTTTGTTTTTGCATTTTATAGAAGTTAAAAATACACAGGTAGACCTGGCTGGTGTGGCTCAGTGGATTGAGCGCAGGCTGTGAACCAAAGGGTTGCCAGTTCGATTCCCAGTCAGGGCACGTGCCTGGGTTGTAGGCCAGGTCCCCAGTGGAGGGCATACAAGAGGCAGCCAAACATTGATGTTTCCCTCTCTTTTACCTTCCCTTCCCCTCTCTCTGAAAAGAAATAAAATATTTAAGAAAAATACACATGCAGTTTTACCTAAAATGTCATGACTTCAATATCAGGTAAATTACACGTAAATGAATCAAGGGAAAACAATAAAATGTGTAATACACCTGAGTCCAACTGCACGGTCCCAATGTTTGAAGTCATTTTATAACACCAATGCCCAGGCTCAATGTGAAACAATATCACAGAAGATTACCTCCATCGGTGCTATTATGTCAACTGACTACAAGCAAAAAAATTGGTTGCCTCTAGTACATACATTTGGTAAGACACCTTTTCTAAATAAAAACTTCAGTACACATGGGAACAATGTGAATAGGAGAAAAAATTACCATACCTGAACATCTTAATAAAGTGCTTAAGTACTGAATCAAGTAATTGTGAGTTACCAAAGCAGGTGCCTGAAGAGCAGCTCACTCTAGCATTTAGTCCCAGATTTCACCTCTGAGCTTTAGAGGTTGGCATCTTGGTAAGGTGGTTCAGCCTGTTGTGTCTCCTAATGACCTTGAGTTCCGGGTGTCCTAGCAGTAGAGGTAGAGAGGATTCATAGGACACTGCTGAGAACTCGGCAGGAGTGAGGACACCTTCCTCGCAAAAAGGGGCAAGTAAATAAAATGGGTGAGCCCTGGCTGGTGTGGTTCAGTGGGTTGAGTGCCTGCCTGCGAACCAAAGGGTTGCTGGTTGGATTCCCAGTGGGGGATGAGAGGCAACCACACAATGATGGTTCTCTCCCTCTCTTCCTCCCTTCACTTCTCTAAAAAAAAAAAAAAAAAGAATGGAATATAAAAAATAAAATAACTGGCCGTGGGGAACATGTTCTAATAGAAAAAATAGAAGCATTAGGGATTTCTCTACCGACCCAGAGTATGTTCGGCTATGATTTGTTGGTCCTCGATTGGGAAAGAAGAATGAGACATTTGGTGGGGACAGGGTTTGGTAAAATACAGTCATGTCTGTAATTTAGGTATCAGTGAAGACTTAAAATCATAGCACCAGGCAGGCCATTTAAAGGTATAGCAATTCTAATATAAGGGTAAAATAATTTAAGAGAATTCTATCTAATCATCTATTTTTTAATGAACTGAGATTTTGAGTTGAGCCAGACTTTCAAACATATTTGATAATTATTGTAAACATGGATGTGTGACCATTTTTGTCATATTATGAGCCTGATTTATTGACTCTTAAGCATCATCTGATAATATTAAAACTAATACTTAGTCTTATTTTTTATGGTTTAGGAGACTTCACTTTAAACTAGCGAAGGTAGTCGTATGTTTTATTCTGCCATATATCCATCATCTTCCTTGTGTAACTTGTGTTGGATCAGCTTTGTGAGAGGCGAGTCCCCATGTATGCATATCAGGTGTATTACTATTGAATTTTGACATTACAATTAAGTACCAGTATGAACCACCTGCCCCATAACTTGTGATCCGTTTATCAGGTGCTTAAGTAACCTGAAGATGTGATCCAGTTTGAGGCAGACTTGCCTTCTATTTTTTAACAAAATTTTACTTAACAAGTGGCTCCACCTTCAGAGCCAATGCCTTAAGCAGGGGTGTCAAACTCATTTTAACCGGAGGCCACATCAGTCTCCTGGTTACCTTCAAAGGGCCAAATGTAATTTTTGGACTGTATAAATGTAACTACTCCTTAACTAGGGGCAAGGAGCTTGGTGCTGCGGGTAGAAACAAGTTGCTGAGCCAGATAAAACAAGGTGGAGGGCGGGATTCGGCCATCGGGCCTGGTGTTTGCCACCTGTGCCTTAAAGGGAATATGTAATAACAACTACCCAGGGGGCAAAGCTGGAGACTTCCCCATCTTCAGTTCAAAATGAGAGCACCTTGAGCACACCCATAAATTGCTTAGCTTTTTCTTTTCAGTTACGGGGAACCAGTATTGACTGAATTCGTTCTGGGGTCTGGTCATGTGCTCTACATATTCATATTTACTACTTTCACCTGCCCTGCCAAGTAAATGTCCTCTTGGCCGATAACATCTGAAAAAAAAATGAAATTATTCATCCAAAGTTATCTGTCTATAACAGACCTAGAGTTTGACCTCAGAAGCCATGCCAAGTTCATTACTGTGCTGCTGTTCCCTGCTGTTGGTGTTTCGACTTGCTTACTACGGCAAATAAATAGGGTTATCTATCTGTTTTTCTACTGTAGTTGGAGGTTTGGATTTAGTTTTTTGTCTGTTTGTTTTTCTCTTGATTCCCCCTTTAATCTGTTAGGTTTGCCCACAAAAGCAGCTCAAGGAGTATTAGGCCACATCAGATCTAAGTCACGCATATGGACACGAGTCCAAAGTGGTCAATGACGGTTCCAAGGTCCCCACAACTAGCTGACATTTTGGCCCGGAACTAGGCAAGAGAACCAGATGCAAGTAACAAAATCCTCAGTGATTTTTTTTGCCACTCAAGTTTAGAAAATGAAGGCTTTCCTTTATACTTCTCTAGTTATTTTTAGAGGTGTGAGCCCTCTAACAATGCTCAGAAAGTAAATGTAAGCATCACCAAACATTATTTCTCAATCTTATGGTTCAACTATGTTCTTCGACTTGTATGCTTCACACTGAAGGACCTGTGTGGTCAGTGCTCTTGGTATACTCAAGGCTTCATCACAGCGGAAAGGCCTTCAGCCAGGGCTCTACTTAAGCTGCCCCCTGACTGGTAGCTGCATGGGATCTTGGGCCAGCAGACTGGGGCAGGACATTTCCTAGGACATGGGTCTCAGCTAACACTAATGACTGAGAGGTGCTGGGATTTGTATGTGGGTTTAAAGTTGGTCTACTCTTAGCAACTGTGCTATGTTGCCCTTTTTTGGAGATTAAAGCAGTAACAGAAGATCAGTGCTTTTTTAAACTTAGGTCACGACCAGTTAGTGGATAATGGGTCACAGCCAACTTTTTTTTTAAAGTGAAATGGAATGGAAAATACATGTGTGTTAGTAAGGATAGTATTTTGTGAAATCAGTTTTTATGTATGTGACTAGTGGCTTGTGAAGTAAAATAAAATTGATTTCAAATGAGTGAAACCATTTCTTCTCGATTGCTAAAGGTGTCCCTGCAGTCTGTGTCCTAGGACCGTGCCTGTGAGTTATTCATGTTTTACTGTTGGGGACAACGTCATTTTGTGACGATGGCATTGTTGGGTCTCTTGCACTTAGCATTGTGAGACTGGCAACATTTCTATCTCAGAATGTGCCGAGGAATGACAGCGCTAATGCCTTTAGAGAGAAAGGCATGGAGAGTGAAAGTCTTACTCTATATTGCTTGAAAGTTATGCAGAGATTCTTTTTTTTCTTTGTCCTCAGACACTAACAGTGTTACTGCAGCAGTTCACAGACTGGGCCTGACTACCATGAAGTACTTCACCCCACAAGCATGGCAGAGCGAGCATTTCCTCACCTAGCAAAGAGGCGTCCGGGCTTTCATAGGACATGCATTACGAGATGGGTTTGAAACAGGGTCATGGAACCCGGATAAGAATGAGTATGTTTAATGAAGACATTTTATACCTCAGATGAACAGATTGGGTCCCGTTAAGTAAAAAATGCACAAAGCCAGTAATTACGGATAATTGTTGGAAAAGATGCTGTGATTTACTGAGGCATACCACAATGGACCTAAATTGAAACCACAGTTGAAGTATTTTATTAGGAACTAGCCGTGAAACTTGACCACGCAGGACCAGTGTTATATTCCTAACAACATACCAGTTCGCGATGGGAAGAGAGGCTGTCTCTTCAGCGGAAAATGTGCCATGTCCTACTTGCATAAACTTCAGTTGACCCAAAATAGTAATATGCATCCAACGTTATTATTCAATACCACAAACAATAAACTGCAGAGCTAAAATTATGCGAAGGATTGCAAAACAAAACACAAACTGCCTTGGGAAATTTGGAATCTAAGCTAAAGGGTCCGTGCATGTAGATGGCTGAATTTTAGTAAGTTAGCTGGAAGATTCTAGCTTCTGAATTCACAGATGAGTTAGGTCGAAGATCCTAGTTTCTGGAAATGCTTGCAGAGCTGCAACCTACAGCGGAACCCATGAGGAAATGTGTATTAAGGAATGAAGTGCCTGTTTATTTCCCTCCACAAAGCCTTTTCGTTACACTGGACGGGGGCCTAAAACGTCGCCGGTGGTCACGCTGAGCGGGGAAGCCAAACGGGACCCATCTGCGTCGGGATGTGCGCTCCCCAGATCAGGCGCAGTGCCGCCTCCTCCCGGGAGCCGGTCCTTCGTCCTCCGCATTTCGTTTTTGGGTCATTCCTTGGAGCACACAAGGCTAGGGGCCCCTCCTCGTCCATCCCGGACCCCACGGCGGTTTCTACAGCTTGTTTTGTAAAAAGCAAAACGGGGATCCTAACCAGAGGTGGGATCAGGACAAGGGAGAAGGCCGAACGTGGCTTCGAGGGCCTGCTCCCAAGCTCCCGCCTCCCTCGCAGCGGTCACTCGGGGACAGAGGCGAGGTCCGCTCAGGTCAAGTCAGGACATCGCGGGTCCCGGGCGGCTGGACGGAAGCTAGAGGCGAAGAGGCTGCACGAGGGCGGGACGCTGGCGGGGGCGGAGCGAGCGAGGGCCTCCCGGCATGCCACGCGGCGCCGGCTTCCGCCTGTGGGCGGTGCGGGGGGCGGAGGCCGGAAGTGGGCTAGGCCCGCCCCTCGGAGCCCTGCCGGTGCTTCCGGGGCCTGGATCCTGGCTCTAGTCTTCCTATAGGCGGCGCGGGAGGAACGAGTGGTTTCAGGGGCCGGGCGGGCGGATCCCTTTCTCTCCCAATGTGAGCAGTGCCCCGAGTCCCCGTCAGACGAGGCTGCCTGGAGAGGTGGAAACGGCGGCCTGGGAACATGAGGCAGTGTCTCCTCTTCCTGACCAGCTTAGTTCCTTTCGTGCTGGCGCCGCGACCTCCGGACGAGCCGAGCTTCGGCTCCCCGCAGCGACTCGGTAAAGACCGGGGAGTTGGCTTAGGCCGGCGCCGGGCGCCTGGGGCGCGCTGCTTTCGGGGAAGAGCGGGAGCAGGAGCTGGAGCCGGTGTTTGGGGGCGGAGTGTTGGGCGACCGTGGCGAGTCGCGAAGTTTTCTGAGGATGAGGGGGGTGTGGCTTGGAGTTTAGGGACAGAATGGAGACGGGCTGGTTTCTGAATGGGAAAGGGGTCCTGGAGGCGACCTCCCGTCGTGACGGAGGGCCCGGGAGGGCTCTGCTCCCCGGGCTCGCGTTCGGGACGGAGGTGGAGGGATGGGAGCGCTGTGCCCAGGTCCCTGCCCGACTCAGGTGTTGGAGGAGCCGGGGAAGGGCTCGCGGCGCCACAGCTGTTCCTGACGCCCTCGGAGGCGAACTAGAATGTCTTTTGCAAGAGGTGTTCGTGCAGTGAGCTGGGTGGAGGGTGGGGACTGGAAAACTTTCTGGAATTGCCTTTTGTGGACCTCGTAAGCATGCCGTCAGCTATTTAAACTGTAACTCACTGGAGGTGCTCGCGGTGGGGGGCGCTGCGACCTGCCCCGCCAACCCGTGATGCTGCTACTGGGCATGTTTTCCTGGCCATTTTAAACAAAGAAATGACCAGGGACGAGCAGTTTGATCAGTTTGAGGCTACAAAGTAGAGGGTTCTTATTTAGATTTCCTGAAGAAATTGGATTTTAATCTAGAGGTACATTAAGAGGGTCGAAGCTTGGCAGAAGTTTGCGTCAACTTGTACTGTCTGTTAGGGTCCTTTAGCTTTCAGAAGTCGACAGGTGAGACCGTCCCAGGGGTTGGGTGTCCTCGCCTGGACAGCCCCGCGTGGCTCGGACTGAAATGGAAGGAAAGGGGTGGGCGCGTTAGGGCATCTGAGATGTGATCCGCTAGTACAGACTAGAGGAGACCTAGGGTGGTCGGGATGGGGGGAGGACCGGGCTAAGGACCCGCTTCAGTGGGGCTGATGTGAATGAAAAGTAAGTGTGTATTTTGAGATGTTAAAGTTTGCACTCAACACAACCGTTTCACTTTTATTATCACTGCAGGTGGGAAAATAAGCATGAACCCTAGGGATGCACACAGTATAGAGGAAAAGCTTGCTTTCTAGATCAGTTATCAGCAGGTGATCATAAGGGTTTTTTTGGGAGGGGGGGCATGTGTTGTTTGCAAAGCCCAGAACACTGGTGCCAGAAAAACGCATGGACTTACCCATTTCTCCACCAGCTGTTTGAAGAACACGTACCGTATCTAAGTATTATGTGTGGCTTTGGAAATATTAACGCCAAGACCAGAAGCATCTGTCTTCAGTACCCTTAGGCGAAATGGGAGAGGGGGCTGTAAACAGACCCCTGGAGGAGAGGAACCGAGCCCTGCCTGGCACCTGTCCGGGAGTGTTACCCCAGGGAAGCCAAGCCCCGCCTGGGACTGTGACGGTGAGGCGCGTCTCCCTGAAGGAGGTGCTGCTGGAGCCCAGACTTGAAGGTTAGGCAGGTGCAGAGGGAAAATAAGGACCCTCCTAATGGGGGCAAGTAGAGATTCTTGAAATTAACCGTAGGGAGCCTTTTCTAGGTTTTTAAGTGAAGCAGCAGGAAAAATGAGTCTCCGCTGTAGTGAGTTGTCAGGTTCACACAGTTAGTGGTAAATACATGTCTTGTGGGCCTTTTTTCTTTTGAAGACAGTTGACTTTGTATTTTTGATGGCCCAGGATATAATTTGCTGCTTAACTTAACCCTGCCATTATTTAGATTGAATTGGTCGGGACCAATGAATACTGTCCTAGTTAAAGAGCATCGTTTATTAGCTTCCTTGTCCTGTAAGTGTTACTGTAACTGCAGTTCTAAATATTGATTAGGGATTTGAACCCTGGCTTTTGGAGTACTCCATGGGTCGCTCAGAATGATCCCACTTGAACTGTTATGAATTTCATAATTTAGGAAAGTTATGAGTCATTGAGCTTAGTCATGATGATAGCTTGAAGTTGCAGCTGGGTGTCTAAGTCTCGCTCTGATTTCAAAAGTGGTTTCTCTTTGTGTTACTTTTAATAAAAGAGGATGCAGTGGGTGGAGAGAAAAAATGTAGGTCACAGATGACGGGTGAAAGATGCATCTGAACCACAGAGTTAGGAAGGTACCTTGAGGTTTTGGTGTGGGGTTTCTCCACATTGCAGGGCTTTGTTCTCATTGTCGACAATACCGTTTTGCTCAGTGTTTGCACATCTGGCTTCCTCTTTGGATGTTAATTTTGCTTACGGGCGGCATTCTTTTTAAACCCAAACACATAACCACCCTAACTGTTCCAAGGGAGATTGAATGCATCTCTGCGTTTTACTAGTCGGAGGTGAGCTGTGTTGCTGTGGGACAGAACGAAGAGGAGTTAAGCAGAGAGCCCCGGTGGGGAAACGAGAAGTCCTTTTGGCGTTCATGGGTTTTCCAGAAGATTAGGCGGAGGTGTCCTCCAAGGCCACGTGTGGTTGATTTTTGGGTTCCTCACCATGTTGAGTTTGTGAGAGATGGTGAGCGTTTTTAGTGGGAAGTGTAATTGGGGGAAAGCATGAAAAAGTCAGGGCAGGAGGGACAGGACAGGCTGCCCGGAGCTAGGGGAGAGCTGAGGTGCCTTGTCATGTGCCCTCTAACTTAGTTCTCCGTCCTAAAAGCAGCCGGGGACGTGGCGTCTTCCTTCTCATACTTTCTGTTTTGTTTTTTTTCCTTTTCACGTGGGGTTAGGCTCTGACAGGTTCCCCTGCTGACTGTATTCTGGTAACTGCTGTCTCTGACGCAGGCATGTTCTCTGAAGTCGCACACTCATGTGGCCATCTGCCCACGCGATGCTTCCCCCTCAGCGTTTACAGGCGCATCAAGTGTAACATGGCCAGAACGACCTACCTATTTGTTTGATCAGAAGAAAGAGCACAGGACAGAAGGTGCAGTCTGGGATGAGGCAGGGAAAGTGCTGGAAATGGTGGGAGTCATCTCATCGCCCGCCCTGTGTGCAGATCGCCCTCAGCTCTGGAGTCTTGTGGGCCAGGCCAGCTTTCTCCAGAGGTCACCTTGGGCTGTGTGGGCTCTCATTTGAGCTCAGTTTCCACGTGACTGGTCTTGCTAGAGAGTCTCAGCCCAGGTTACGTCCCAGCCCTGGTGAAGAGCTCTTGACAGGCAGTTACTTGGGACAGCTTATCCTTCCTAACTGATATCAAGCCATAAAGTGAAGGTTTCAGTGTCTAGGACCTGGGCTCCACGGCCCCGCTGGGGCCACAGCTCTCCTCGTCTCTGAGTCCCCTGGAGGGAGGCACCTGTGCCTACGGCTCATGGAGCAGGAACCTGGCCAGGCCACCCCGTCCTGCATGTTCTGGGGAGCACTGAGGAGCGGTCTTCGGCACAAGCAGAGTAAACACTCGCCAGCAGTCCCGGCTGCATCTCTCCCGCTGCTGACACCACGAGCAGCAGCACCACCCCGACAGTGGTGTTTTGGAGGAACGCGTTGCAGTCTGTGCAGCGGAGAGTGGAGTGGGAGCAGAGCGCTACAGGTGTTCTGTGTCACACTTGCAAGCTGTTCTCCTGGAGATGCCATTTATTGCAAAAAGAAAAGAGAAATTAAGTAAAAAATCCACAAGTGTTCCCAGACTCTTCTCATTCAACACTTCATTGTTTAAAAGTCAGTTTTATCATAAAAATGTTGGTTCTGGGCCTGATGAAAGAAATATGGGTGTACTTGAAGTCATTGTACCGAAGTCAGTGGCCATAAAAGCTCTTCCAGAAATGAAACAATTTAGGCCTAGGGAAGGGTGGAGTGGAAGGTGTATCAAATCTCCTATAGGCCACTCCACCTACATCTAGAAAGCCAGTTTATTGCAGGCCTGGAGGTCCAGCTTTCTCTTTAATCCGGGAGAACAAACAGAAGGGACAAAGTATCTGCTGCTTTTTACCACTGATGTCAGTGTTGAAAGTCACGCAATAACGGATTTGCTCTCTCTCCACCTAAGATCACTGTGTGACTTACCAGTGACGTAATTGCAAACGTATGATGACCTAATGCAAAAACGTCCTATGTGAATGGACAGCGTAATTGTAAACTGTATGTAAGGGACAGTGTAGAGTGTGGAACACCAGCACACCAGGATCTGAGAGCATCCAGCTGTCCTCCTATGTCACTTGCTTGTCCAACCGTTGTCTAAACCTGTTCCTTCTTGTGGTCGGTTTTTTTCTTAAAATTTTTTTTTTTTAATTTTAGAAGGGAAGGGAGAGAGAAAGAGGGGAGAAACAGCAATGTCCAAGAGATAACATCGATTGGTTGCCTCTTGTACACCCCCAACTGGGGACCTGGCCAGCAACTCAGGCACGTGCCCTGGCCGGGAATCAAACCAGCAATCGTTTGGTTCAGAGGTCAGCACTCAATCCACTGAGCCACACCAGCCAGGGCTCTTTTTTCTTTTGAAATCTCAGTGGATGTGGTACCACTATGTTCCCAGGTACCCAAGCCAGAAGTCTGGTGGTCTTTTTCATGATCTGCACCTGAAGATTTCCATGACTAGCCCACTCTCCACCCTGCAGACACAGTGAAATTTCTAACTCACAGCTGTTGGCCTTATCCAATGACCAGAACCCTTAGTTTAGTCCTGGGGCCCTTCGCTGGACCTCTGCCTGCCTCCAAGCTTACACCTCTATGTGTCCCCGTTGCAGCTCTGCACTCTGGCCTGAGCTGCTTTCGTTGCTTTGGGAGTTGTTTCTTGAGGATCTCAGCAAATGTTATGTCCTTTGAACCTTCTCCTTTCTTTCTTCTTCTCTTGGCTTCCTCCTCATCCTTTTGTTCTGAATGTCAATGTTTCCCTGGGAAAGCATCACTTGACTCAGCAAGCAGGGCGTGTACCCATTCCTAGAGAGGGGAAGCAAGGGAGGAAGAGGGAGAGAAAAACATTAATGTATGGTTGCTGGTCATGTGTCCCCCACTGGGGACCTGGCCCACAACCCAGGCATGTGCCCCGACTGGGAATCGAACCTGCGACCCTCTGACTTGCAGGCCAGCACTCAGTCCACTGAGCCACACCAGCCAGGGCCTTTGATGATAATTTTTTGTGGGGTGGTCTTTCCGATGTCACAAGATCGGAAATATATTTATCTTTCTCCATTATATCCCTCGTGCGTAGGAGGTAGGAGGTTTTCAGTAAATATTGAATAAATGAGTAGGTGGAGTCTAGTGGAAGTGAGGAAAATGTGTAGAATGTGTGCAAGAAAGGAGGGATGGGGTGGAGAAGATACAAAATCAGTGAAGAAGGGGAGGGTCTCTAAGGACAACTAGATGGGAGGCCAAGTGAGGGAAACCATAGCATGTGGCAGAGAAGAGCAGGGAGGGATGGGTAGGGGGCACCGAGATCATGTGGTACCCCAGTCTGACCTTTTGAATGGTCTGCTGTTCTCCAATTGGTGTTTGTAGCCAGCCGGAGTGAGAAAGACTCAGAGGGTAAGGGTGATTGCTGGAGTAATTCATAGAAGTCAGGGAAGATGTTCTCATTCGGGAGAGGGCTGGGCAGCTGTTGTGGAGTTTCTAAAAGAGCTTATGAACATACACTGAGATAAGAATGATAGTCAAGTGGTTTATATTATATATTTATTGAGAGATTTGGAGATGGATAAAGGATTAAAAACTCTTGGGAAGCAGGGGAAATATAAATTTTGTTGGAAAAACTATAGAAAACTGATATTATCAGTGGCTGAAATTTGGGAAGGGAACCACAGTGAAATATGGAGTGTCTGAGAGGTTCCTCGCCAGTTCCCGGAGCGTAGCAAGAGCTGGTGAGTAGCAAGAGCAGGAGAGTAGCAAGAGCAGGAGAGTAGCAAGAGCTGGTGAGTAGCAAGAGCAGGAGAGTAGCAAGAGCAGGAGAGTAGCAAGAGCTGGTGAGTAGCAAGAGCAGGAGAGTAGCAAGAGCAGGAGAGTAGCAAGAGCAGGAGAGTAGCAAGGGCAGGTGAGTAGCAAGAGCTGGTGAGTAGCAAGAGCTGGTGAGTAGCAAGGGCAGGAGAGTAGCAAGGGCAGGCGGTCGGTTGTCAGATAGGGCACACTGCTCTTCCCTGCTGGGCTGCTGGCAGTTGGAGCTTCCAGTTGTTAAAAGAGGACACATTACAATGGAAACAGTGATTAAGTATTTTAAAGTGCTTCAGCAAGCTACATTTAAAAAGTACTTACTATATAGAAAGCATACCTAAAGATAATCAGTAATGTTGCTATCTTGCTCCTACTAGTTTTTCTAGGCCTATTTTTATATGTAGTTAAGATTATGCAATATGAACAGGTTTTTTAAAAAATCTACCTTTGTTTAATATTGTAGCATAAATATTTCCCTATATTCTTAAAAACTTGTTTTTAAAGCCATTTTAAATGATTGCATTTTTTTTGTTATTTAGAAGTACCATAACTTACCTGTTTTCTCGTTACTACCTTGTTTTTGATATTTGTTTATAAAAATAATGCAAGGCTGAACAGTGACCTTTGTCTTGTGTTGAAAGGTTTTTTCTTGGAGTTATTTACTTACGTTAGCCCAGTTCAGTGGGTCTCAAACTTGAGTGCACGTCTGCGTCACCTAGCAGGCAGGTTACACACAGATTGTTGGGCCCCACCCCCAGAATTTCTGATGGAGTGGGAGAGGAGACCCTGACAACGGGCCTTTTGAACAAGTTCCCAGGTGAGGCTGCTGCTGTGGGGGGCACACCTGAGGAGGACGGGCCGGTGCACTGACAATGGCGCCTCAGTGTTGAGGTTGGGTTTCTCAGCCGGTAGGAGTGATTATGATCTTGAATGAAACTGAGTTCATGTGCCAACCTGTCTGTATCAGGAAGCTGAAGAGGGAAGGGTTGTACCAGCATCTCGGCATTGAGAGTTTGTGCAATTTGTGGGCCTAAGGGTGCCCTTCCGTGCAGGTTCTATGCTGGGCATTGTGAGGTAAGGGTGCAGTGATGAGTAAAACAGAGCCCCCTTTGGCCATTTTACAACCTATTTCTGAGATGAAATGGATATGACTCACAGGTGCCAGAGGAAAGGACTAAGTGCAGGGCTTCGGAAGTCAGAGGGAGGCGAGGTCATGTTTGGATGTCTTGTCAAAAAGTAGGAGGCCAAGAAGTAGTAGATGGTCCAAGAAGAGCGAGCCCGTCTTTAAGGAGTTGAAAAAGTATGGTATCAGTAAAGCCTGGGGTTTTCAGCCAGGTAGGCCCAAGTTCAAATCCCAGTTCTGTGCTCCCGGAGTCTGTTTTGTCATCTGTAAAATGGGAATAACACCCCAGGGATGTTTGTGCAGATAATACAAAACACCCAGTATGATGTCTAGTAGGCAATAAACACTCAAAAATTGTTGAATAAATGGTAAGCTTCTTGAAGGGTTTTTTTTTTTTAAGATTTTATTTATTTATTTTTTAGAGAGAGAGGAAGGGAGGGAGAAAGAGGGAGAGAAACATGAATGTGCAGTTATCTCTCGTGCGTCCCCTACTGGGAACCTGACCCACAACCCAGGCATGTGCCCTGACTGGGAATCGAACTGGCAACTCTTTGGTTTGTAGGCCAGCACTCAATCCACTGAGCCACACCAGCCAGGGCAGCTTCTTGAAGGTTCTTACTGGTGTTGCTGAGCGTTATAGACTTGAGCAAGGGCGTACCACCAACAGCCATCTGTAGGCGTGAAAGTGATTGATTGGTGGCTTCTGAAACAGTGTTCCTCTGGATTGGATTGATTTTATTTTCTTTTTTAAGATTTTATTTATTTATTTATTTTTAGAGAGAGGGAAACATCGATGGGAAAGAAACATCGATAGGTTGCCCCTTGCACGCCCCCAACTGGGGACCTGGCTGCAACCCAGGCATGTGCCCTCACTGGGAACCAAACTGGCAACCTTGCGGTTTGCAGAATGGTGCCCAGCCCACCGAGCTCCCCAGATCAGGGCCTCTGGATTAAGTTTAAAAGGAAATTTGATGAACAGAAAGTGGTGGGACCCACCAGGTGTGCAATTTGCTGCTGCTTTGTGTAATTTGTCTTGAGTTAGACCCTTGAGTGGACTTCGGGAGGACTTGCTCTGCTGATGCAGCGGTGCGCCTGCCCCTGCTGTCTGTGGGGTTGCGCGGGGCGGCAGTTTTCTGCTTTTGACCGCTCCGTATGACGGGCCCTTCCCTCTCCGTCCTGCTTGAACGCCCACAGCTCTGACTCTGTCTGCTCGCACACTGCCTGTCTCTGCCGCAGTGAGTGAGTGCTGTGTGAGGCCAGGGCTTGGTGCTGTGTAAGGCTGCATCTCTGTGCTTAGCCAGGGCCTGGCACACGGCAGGGCATGAGGGAGTTTGGGGAAGAAGAGTATTGGGTCGGTTCTGTATTTTATCCTTGGTTTGGTGAGCCTGTTTCACCTCAGTAGCAATTCTCTTGTATTTTAAGCTGCTCTATTTTGAGGGCATCCTAAGTCCAGTGGAATGATTTTGAATACTGTTGCTTCTGCAGTGATATTTGTTGAGAGAAAAGGAAAGCATCAGCTCAAATATTTTTAGACAGTTTCTACAGAGACCTAAGTCACCAAAATTGTATTCCAAAAATTCTCCTGAGTTTGGAAGAGGCAGCAGAGTCACTGTTGATGACAAGTGACTTACAGGGCAGCACGCACTTTTCAGTGTTTACTCTTGCTCTGTATCAAGTAAAAACACTTTTGTGCTTGCACTATTTTTGGAGCAGCGATCTCGGCTCTTCTTGGGTTCCAAGTCAGTCTGCTGAAATCATTAATGTTGGTTCTCCCCAGGGATTAGTTTGGTCTTACCACGTCTACTTCCTGGTGTCCACTGGACTGAAAATCCGCTGTGTCTGCTGAGGATAGCAGTAATAGGGATAGCATCACTTTCTGCTCTTTGATTTAGAAAGTGTGATTTTTCTGTAAAAGGTGTACTTTCCCAGTTTTGGTTTGCTCAGGTCATTAATGCATTTGTTGCTCTTTCTTGCTACACATCAACTGATAAGAAATTGATGTAGCCCAGTTTGGCAGTGGGTAAGTCGAATTGCCACCTTGATCTTAGAAATTCTAAACACACAAGCCAGAAGTGCCTTTGATTTAGAAGTTAGGTCATGGCGTGACATGGTACTCAGACTTCAGAACGCCTACCACCTGATGTGAGCACGGCCTCGAGTTCAGACTTCCCTAGTGGTTGCCAGTGTCTTTCCTCAGGTGAGCTGTTTGACCGAGAGCCTGAACGCGTCCGCACCTTGGCTTGACATATTCTTTTTTTTTTTTTTTTAAGATTTTATTTACTAATTTTTAGAGAGAGAGGGAGGGAGAAAGAAAGGGAGAGAAATATCAATGTGTGGTTGCCTCTTGCACTCCCCATACTGGGGACCTGGCCTGCAACACAAGCATGTGCTCTGACTGGGAATCGAACCAGTGACCCTTTGGTTCACAGGTCGGCACTCAGTCCACTGAGCCACAGCAGCCAGGGTGCTTGACATATTCTTGTCTGGGAGATCTCTGCCCTCCCTTCTTTTCCATGTCATTTATTTCCTGAAGAAATTGGCTCATTTGTTCTGCCCGAATTCTCACATTCTGGGTGTGGCTGATGGCTTGCTAAGGTTATTTAATTTGGCAACATTCGACATGTATGTCTTCAAAACTAGAGGTTAGATCTTGATTAGATTCAGGTTCAATTTGTGTTTTTTGGAGGGGGGTAAGAATGCTTCATAGGTTTTGCACTGGGCAGGTCACAATGTGTTACATTAGGAGGAGACTGTTGTCTGACTCTTGTTTTAGAAATACTGCAGTCGACCAGCAGGCTATGTGGTCATGACTTTTCGCCTTTATTTCAGAGGAGCTTGACTCCTTGCTCTCAGACTACGACATCCTTTCTCAGTCCAGCATCCACCAGCACTCGGTGAGGAAGAGAGACCTGCAGGCTTCAACACACCTAGAAACACTACTGACTTTTTCAGCGTTGAAAAGGTAATTTGAATTATTCATAGAAAAATGTTGGGGCAAGTGGGACTTGGTTTGGCAAAAGCAGAAAAACAAGATATTTTTTCCCCGTCAGTTATTTTTCAATTACAGTTGACATACAATATTATGTAGTTTCAGGTGTATAAGGGTATCTTGGGAAGTTGCATTTTTAAAGAATTGTAATTGTTATAATTAGTCTGTCATGATTCTTACATTGTTTATTGCTTATTCTAAAATTCATACTGATGGTTATTTTAAAAAAGTAAATAGGTGTTCCAGAGATGTCAGCAATGTGTTTGTGGATCATTGACAATAAATATGAGGTACAGACTTCCAGTTATATAAAATAAATTCAGTTCTGGGGATGTAATGCACAGCATGGTGATTATAGTTCATGGTACTGTACTGTATATTTGGAAGTTGCCAAGAGGATATATCTTAAAAGTTCTTATCACAGGAAACACAATTTGAAACTATGGTGACGAATGTTAACTAGACTTATTGTGATGATCATTTTGTGATATATACAAAAAATAAAATGTTAATTCAGGTGGATTAACACCAGTTTGTAGTTACTGTAAATCCTTAAAAGTCAGAAAGATAATGAACATGTTAAAAGAAGTCTGTAAGTACCTGACTTCACAGAACTTGGGGAGGATAGAGTAAAATATAAATTCTGACTGACATTCCATTGGAGATTTTATGACTGAAAGGTAAAGATTGGATCCGGGTGTCAAACTCATTTTCACCGGGGGCCACATCAGCGTCACGTCACGGTTGCCTTCAAAGGGCCGAATGTAACTTTAGGACTGTGTAGATGTCACTACTCCTTAACAGCTAAGCGAGAGCTTGGCGCTGCAGCTGGTTAGAAACAAGGTGCCAGGCAGGACAGAACAAGGTGGAGGGCTGGATTCGGCCCACGGGCTTTTTGTGTGTGCCACCTGTGAATTAGATACTCAGAAAACAGGAATTTTACCATCGCTTGGCCCTTATCTGTATAGTAGAGGAGATTACTGAGTGTTGAAAATGAAGAGTACAGTTCCAGTGATTTTTCTGGACAGAACATTAAGTAAAAGTAATATTGAGGCTCCTGGAGAGCGCCAGAAGTAAATAATCAGGCATTTTTACTAGGGATGCCTTTCAAAGTTCTCGGCATAGCGGCTGGGGGAAGAGCCCTGCCTGCCTGTGAGTGCGCGTGCGCGCGCGGGGAGGGTGCGTTGTAGGTTGGCAGGAGAAGGGGTCCCGAGGTTTTCTGAAACAATGTTCGGTCGTCTCTTTCCCTGTGACCATTAACACACACTCACACAAACTAAAATTACCTTGTGGCACTGAACTCAGAAACGCTAAAAGTGTTCGTTGCCAAGGAGACAGTCTCAGTCCAGATACTTGCAGGCAATTTAGACTCGTGTGGCCCCGTGGGGACGTAACGTTTCACATTTCCAGCACCACGGCCGGGCCGACAAAATCTGTTCCTGTGGCTAAGGTGAAAAACAGGCCCTTCTTCATCTTTGGTGTTCACGGGCGTGCCGAAAGGACTCTGTAAATGATCATTGAAAACTCCTTGCTCGCCGTGCCTAGTTTTTGTTTGTTTTTTGAAGATTTTATTTATTTATTTTTAGAGGGAGGGGAAAGGAGGGAGAAAGAGGTGGAAACATCCATGTGTGGTTGCCTCTCACGCGCCCCCTACTGACGACCTGACCTGCAACCCAGGCCTGTGCCCTGACTGGGAACCGAACTGGCGACCCTTTGATTCGCAGGCCTGCGCTCAATCCACTGAGCCACAGCAGCGAGGCCCATGCCCAGTTTTTATGTCAGGTCTGAAACTTGTAGAAAACAAAATAATATTAAGCCAACTAAAGAGCTGTGGTGGTGTTTTAATATCTGTTTTGCTTTTGCCCTGTATTTTTCTTAAGGGTTTGTGGATTAATTTTTTTCAAGGTGAGTTTTCTTTAGGAGGAGAAAAAAGCGTGAGTGCTTTTAAATACCGCCAAGTAGCATCTGTTAATTTTGCCCGCAGTAAGGGCAGATTGACTGCTAGAGGCAGCGTAGTACAGGCTTCTGAACAAACCAAGCGACTTCCATACTCAGTTACACAACCGGTCAGTTCTTGCCATTCGCCAGCTGTGTAACCTTGAGTGTGTTGATTAACCTCCACGCGGCAACTTTTCCTCTGTGAAGTGGAGATGAGGTGAACAGAGCATCTAGCATTGAGGAAGGTGTTCAATAAATGGCAACTAAGAATATCAGCTTTTAAGTTTTTGAGACAAGCAGGACTCCGACTTACACTGTCTAGGTGTGTGTTTCCGTATTCTTCAGAGTCTCCAGAAAAGATGAACGCCTAAGCCGCTTGAATCTTTTTCCCCAGTTCTAGTTGCTCTTGGTCTGCCAGATTCTTACAACTAAACAAGTCAGTCTCTTTGTTTTTACAGGAGATACAGTGCTCTAAGTGCCTAGGAAAACAGTAGTTAAAGTTGCATGTCAACTTTTTTTAAAAGAAAGTTTAATTAAGTGAAAACTAGGCTTCCATTTTATGTTCCGAGAGTAAAATTCAGATACATTCTTTCTTTAGGCATTTTAAATTATACTTGACATCAAGCACCGAACGCTTTTCCCAAAATTTCAAAGTCGTGGTGGTGGATGGTAAGGATGAAAGCGAGTACAGCGTCAGGTGGCAAAACTTCTTCAGCGGACACGTGGTCGGTGAGTGTGCAGCTTGTGCGCCTGCCTTTGTGCCTGGGTTTAGGGCCCAGGTCTCCCTTGGCTGTGCGTCCTGTCCGGGGGCTGGGGAGCAGGGCTGTCAAAGAACTGTCTACTCTTTGTTCACAAGCTCTCTCCGTCTGGGGGCAGAAACATTCAGACAGGATGACGTGGGCATTTCCGGCACGTCAGACCAGCGGCCGCTCTGATGGTCACAGTGAATATCCTCTCGGGTGATAAGAGTGTAACCTCTTTCCTCCAGAGAAGGGTTGTAGACGTCCTTCTGAGATTTTAAATAGGGAAGCTAGGAGATGGAACCGCTGACTTTATGATCCTGTTATGCATTTATTTAAGGAACTGTATCAAGCTAGCTGTTGCGGTTTACTTCTGGAACCCTTGTCTACACTAAGAAAAAATGTCATTGAAATCGTCACATGGCTGTAGTTTAATTGCTTATGTAAAACATGCTCGTTCTGCAATATTTTATTTGTTCATCTGCATCACAAAGTGTTTGTTAAAGAAAATACAGTTCGCTTGCTTACAAAAATAGTAAGTACATACTTACTTACTCTGTCAAAAAAAATTGTCAGCTAGTATAGTTTAAGACCTCTGCGTTCCAGATTATGCTTTCTGCTTCCTCTTAGTTCTTTCTTACCCCAAATAGGCAGTTATTCCAGAAGGAAATCTACACATTGGTTTGTTTTGTTCTAAAACAGACTCTGGGTCCATGTCATACAAAGCTGGAGGCAAAGAGAGAGGTTTCAGACGGCCGGAGCTGAGGCCCCCGGGGAGGGAGACCCCCTGGCTGGTGCGGGGCTCTGACAGAGGCAGGACTCTGCGTGGGCTAGCTCACTCTGACGAAGGGCTCCGTCGGTTTGTAATGGCAGTTGTGCAGTTTATTTTTTGATATAAATTTTTTTAATAATGAAAGATTTTTTTTCTCTTAAGGTGAGCCTAACTCTCGGGTTCTGGCCCATATAGGAGACGATGATGTTACAATCAGGATCAGCACAGATGGGGCGGAGTATAACATAGAGGTAACCTGCTCGTGCGTTCTTTCCACATGTGTCTTTGCTTCCGTTTTTCTCTTTTCATGAAGTTCATTGGAGTAACGTTGGTTAATAACATGAATTCAGGCACATGACCTTATAACGCGATGTCTCTGCACTCAGTCGTGTGCTCACCACCCGAAGTCCAGTCTCCTTCTGTCACCTTGTTTTTGACCCCCTTTGCCCCCTT
>VMDR010008616.1:0-13657 GCA_007922815.1 Macrotus californicus | reverse complement strand
TAACTTTCTTCTTGTGTTTAAAGTATTTTAACCAGGACAGGAGATGATTTTTTTTTAAAAAAGAAGATAATTTTTTTTTAAAGATTTTATTTATTTATTTTTAGAGAGGGGAAGGGAGGGAGAAAGAGAGGGAGAGAAACATCAGTGTGTGGTTGCTTCTCACGTGGCCCCCACCGAGGACCTGGCCCACAACCCAGGCATATGCCCTGACTGGGAATTGAACCAGCGACCCTCTGGTTTGCAGGCTGGCACTCAATCCACTGAGCCACACCAGCCAGGGCAGAAGATAATATTTTTTACAGACAGCTAAGAAGCTATTATAGGATGTACCCTGTATTTTCTTTTTTTTAATTCTCACTTGAGGACATGCTTGCTGATTTTAGAGAGAGGGGGAGGGAAGGAGAGAGGGGGAGAGAAACATTGATGTGAGAGAGAAGCATCAGTCTGTTGCCTCTCGCGCACACCCTGACTGGGGACCAAACCCACCACCTAGATGTGGGCCCTGACCGAGAATTGAACAAACGACCTTTTGGTTTGCAGGACGACGCTCCACCCAGCTGAGCCACACTAGCAGGGTGACACGCACCCTGTATTTCCAAGTACTGTGATTGAGTAAAAGTCACGTGGGTGTACACCAGGAAGAGAAACTTTCCCTTGTGACTCATTTTCTCCTTTTTCTTTCTTTAATAATCCTACTATGAGTGTAAACATTCTCAAGGGTGAAGGCGAAGTCTTATTTGTCCATTTCCCCTATTTTTTCTAGATGCTCTGGAAATGCAAGGTCAGTAAAGGGTGGAGATAGTTACTAGTCTGCGAGGTTAAAAGGGGGAACTGTGGGAAACTCGGGCCTGGCCTCTCTTTCATTAACGTTCTGGCAGTGGGAGCCGAGACCGTCCCGGTCACGCTGGGGCAGGACACACAGCCACGAGCCAGGCACTAGCCCGGAAAACGAAGCACTCGCAGCAGATTCGTGGGCTGGAGTGATTCTGTGTCTCCAGGGAAATAAGAGAGGTCTGGGTAGTGGTGAGAGCAGCGACATGTTACCCGTGACGGCGTCCGCTAGAATGAAGGCGTCTGGTGCACAGGAGCGCTGGCAGTCAGCACGGGGTCACAAGCCTCCCCAGTCTCCTCCGTCGCTGTCGGGTCGGGTCGGGTCGGGTTCTCGCCTCTTGTTTAGTTATTCACTGGGTGATGTTTTCACAGCAACTTAACTAGTAATGGTGATAATAGGACTTGCTTTAGTAGTAGTGACAGTTAACTTCGTTTTGAAATCTTAATATATAACCGGATTCATTATTTTACATTATCTTTAAAATAGGTGTTATCACTACTTTACCCAGTGAGAAAGTTATACTCAGATAAGTTACCTGTCCCAAGGCACGTGGTATGGGGTACAGTAGAGGTTTGAACCCAAAGTATCTCTGGTCCTAAAGCCTGCTGTTTCTCTATGCTGGGTGGGCTATATTACAAAACTATTAATATGAATTTAGAAAGGTTTGTACCAGAATACAAAAAAACTTCTCTTCTCTTTGTAGGCCAGGTAAAGGTCGCTGCAGCTGAGGAGGTGGTTAGTTAGCCCTGAGGTTCTGTAACCATTGTTTCTTAAATCTGCCTCATGCACGGACTGGAAGAAGAATACGTACGTGTGTGTCCAACAGCCTTATTGAGACACAGCTCACATGCTGCACAGTGTGCCCGTTTAAAGTACATAACGCAGTGGTTTCTAGTGCGTGCACAGAGCTGTGTAGTTTTTATCACGACCATGTTAGAACACGCCCTCACCCCCAAAAAGGAACCTCTTACCCTTTAGTAGCCGCCAGCCTCTTCTCCCCAGTTCCTCTAGCTCTAGGTGGCCACTCAGCTACTGCTCTCCCTTTGGAGTCGCCTGGTCATTTCACGTAAATGGAATGACACAGTATGTGGTTTGCTGTAACTGGCTTCTTTCACTTGGAATGTTTTCAAGTTCCACTCAGGTTGTGGCAGGTCTCCGAGCTCTGTTTCGTTTCTCACCACATCACCTCCGGCCGTGCAGGTAGGCTGCTTCTGTGTCGTTCTTCGGTGGGACCTTTGAGTTGTTCTCACGTTTTGGCTATTATGAATAATGCTGTGATCATTTGTGGAAAAGTTTCTGTTTGAGCATGTTTTCATTTCTCTTGGGTATAAACTAGGAGTGGGGCTGCGGGGCCTGAGGCGACACTGATCTCCATGGTAGCTGCACGGTCCATGGCCCGCGTTCCATTCTCACCAGCACTGCACGAGGCTCTGATCTGTGTGCAGGCTCGCCCGTTCCTGCTGTTGGGTGTGTTTTTGATTATCGCCTCCCTGGTGGGTGTGAAGTGGTGTTTTCTTGTGATCTTAGTTTTCATTTCCAGGATGGATGTGGATACACATGTGCACGTGCACACATGTGTGTACATTTTATCTTTTTCGTACATTTCTCACAGGCTGTTCGGTTCTGATGAGACCAGTGTCCTTACAGAGAAAAACTTGGTCTTAAATTACTGTATTTTGCCCAAATTTTTGAGGCAAAAATCAGTAGTAAAACATGGGTGTGCATTATACACAGGAGTGCATTTTGCATGGCAAAATACGGTAGCAGAAAAATCCCGTTGACGTGGGTAACCTTTCGAGTATATTAGTTCTGATTTACCTTGGCCTTGGAATCTTGTAAGTGAAGATTTTTGAAAAACTGCTTTCCATGAAACTGATAAATTCTAGGCATATTGTTACAAGTTTTTAGTCTTCTCTCATGAAAATGTGTTTGTTCTTCCCTGTACATAAAAAGATGTTAAGGAAGCTAGAAGGAAAAAGCCCAAGCACCGAAACCCTGTCTGACTTTCATTGCTGCGTGTCTGTTGCCTGGAACAGCCCCAGGGGACGGCAAAGGGAGTGCTTGTCCTCTGGGTCTTTGGAGGGACTGCACAACTCACGGGGCACAGCGCTCCTCTTTGTGTACAGGCGGCGTCAAAGAGCGAACAGTCCACGTGTTTATTTACCAGCACAGAGATGCTGTGATGAAAATTGGAAAGGTTTATTTTTGATAAAACGACTGGTCCGTTGAATAACCTGGAAATGAATGCTGTGTAAAGACAAGGAAGGGACCCTGGCTGGTGTGGCTTAGTTGGTGGCGTGTCCTCCGGCGCACCGAAAGGCTGTGGGTTCGTTCCTGGTCGGGCACGTGCCCTGGGGTGTGGGTTTGGTCTCTTCTGCTCAGGGCACGTGGGGGAGGCAACGATTGATGTTCTCTCCTTCCCTCCCTCTCTCGGAAGTCAGCAGGCAGTCCTTTGGTGAGGAGTTTAAAAAGGCAGAACAACAGCAAAGGAGCACGTAGGAATTTAATGTTTGGAAATTTTCATACTTTTCTGTCTTCAGTATTCTTTTTTCCATTTCAGCCACTTTGGAGACTAATTAATGATACTAAAGACAAAAGAGTGTTGGTTTATAAATCTGAAGATATCAAGAATGTTTCACGGTTGCAGTCTTCAAAAGTGTGTGGCTACATAAAGGCGGAAAATGAAGATTTGCTTCCAAAAGGGCTGACAGACAGAGAGCCCCATGGTGGTAAGACTTAGAAAATGTATTTCTAATGAAACGAGCACTACGGCCGTCTTCAGTGGGGCGGTTATTAATTGATTAAAAAAACGTTTATCAAGTTGAAAATAGTTCTGCTCAGGAATGTTTAAGTTAATTCTTTTGCCTATAATGTAAGAAATGAAAACACTAGAGAACAATGGTAACAATAAAGATTGGACTTAAAAAAAGATTAGGGAAAGGGGAATTAAATAATCTGAAGGAGCCCTGGCTGGTGTGGCTCAGTGGATTGAGCACTGGCCTGCGAACCAAAGGGTCGCCAGTTCGATTCCCAGTCAGGGCACGTGCCTGGGTAGCAGACCAGGTCCCCAGTTGGGGGAGTGTGAGAGGCAACTGATGGATGTTCCTCTCTCCCTCTCTCTCCCTTCCTTCCCCTCGCTGTAAAATTAAATAAATAAAATTTAAAATCAATCGGAGGGAAATATTCTTTATTTGCAGGTATTTAGAAATGACAAATAATACTGTTGTAAAATAACCTTTAGATAAGTTTATAAGAAGTTAGTTGGTAAGAGAGCTCTCTAATGTTTAGAGAGAAGAAGGGTATCAGTTTGGGACAGATCCATTTAGAGTTGTTTGAAAACAAGCATCTTGGAGAAATAGTCTACTGTCCTCATTTTTGAAAACCTTAGAAAATATTGCTAGGATTTTAGTATGTAAATAAATTCTTTCTTAAAAAAAGATTTATTTATTTTCAGAGACAGGGGAAGGGAGGGAGAAAGAGAGGGAGAGAAACATCAATGTGTGGTTGCCTCTCACACGCCCCCTACTGGGGACCTGGCTGGCAACCCAGGCATGTGCCCTGACTGGGAATCGAACTGGCGACCCTTTGGTTCGCAGGCCATCTCTCAATCCACTGAGCCACACCAGCCAGAGCTTAGGATGTAAATAAATTCTTAAATAGTTTGATTGTTTGATAAGAAAAACAACCTGTTTACACAAACTGTTTTAGTGTTTGATTACTTGATATTTTTGCCATTACTTGGTTCATTCGTGGGCTTCCAGAAGAAAGTGAGAGCCTCCGAGCCCAGCAATAAATGAGGTGGCTGCTCTGCTTCCGAGTGCTTTTTAAAGTTGTCTCCTTTTAAAAACTGCAGGCACTTTTCCTTGGTTTGAGTTCCACAATTTCGAACCCTCCTGTTACTTTCCTGTTTTCCTCCAAACTGATTTTTTTGTTCAAGATATCTGAGGTCAAGTAATGTTTGTTTCAGAAATATACTAGATTTAAAGGGTTACTATAAAAAAACTCGTTTGGATGAATTTTGATTTAATAGTGCATACACATTCATATTAGAGCGCGCTCCCCGGGCGAAGAGGAGAGCCGAGCCCCACCCCCTGAAGAACACGTGTAAGTTGCTGGTGGTGGCGGACCACCGCTTCTACAGACACATGGGCCGCGGGGAGGAGAGCACTACCACCAACTACCTAGTGAGTGTCTGTGTGTGTGGGGGGGGGGCGGGGGGGGGGGCATCCCAACGGGGCGCCTGCGGCCCTCTGAAGCACAGCGAAACCGGGTCTGCTTCAGGTGCTGTGATATTTTATAAAATATTTGAGGGCTGTCCTTTGAGGGTCTTACGTTACCACAAAGACTCTATATTCAAAGTTTTGAAAATCTGTTTTACCTCTCAGCTATTACTTTCTGCACATCAGCATTTTGGTGCCCTTTAGGGGTAGGCCTCTCTTCCTAGAAGTGAGTTCTTTGGAAACATCCCTGCTGTGGTGTGGTGGTCCTGTGGGTGACACGTGTGAGTGTGTGCCCCAGCATGGAAAAGGGATCCCTGCGAGCCTGCGTGCTTTAGTGCTGCACGTTTCGGAGAAGACGGTCTGGTCTGAGCCACAAAGCAGCCGGTTGTTGGACTCGGGTGGAATAGGCGGGACCTGCGTGGTCGTGGCCAACTCAGGGCTGCGCTGTGAGGGAGGTGACGGAAGTGCTGACGTACCATGCAATTTAAAAGTCAAGGGATCAGGTTTCATTGACATCTTTTATCAGTGTGACCTCATCTGTCATCACTTGGCACTGACCGAAATGTTGTTTGGGAAATAAGAGAAGGCAGCTATTCATGAACCGAGAGCCTAGCGCAGTAAAGACTCCTTTCTCCTTGCCTCGCTTTTCCCATTCTCTGTTCTAGTTTATTTATACCCTCCCTCACCCTTCTCGCCCATGTCCCGTGAAAGAATTCATTGTCAGGTTGGTGGGAGCAGTGTGTGAAGTCTTTGTAATTCTTGCTCCTAAGTAAGAGAGAGCTTTCTCGAAAAGTTTCTTAATGGGGCTTTGTCTCAAGGGGTGCCTCTTAATTTACTTCTTTGTTCATTATACCAAGAATATGAATATAATGAGAGATTTATTCTTAAAATTTGTGTTTTTTAGTCTTACAGATGCTATAAGCCAACAACAATTTCCTACCTACAATGTGCTTCACAGTCGTCTGAGCAAACCTTGTCTGCTCAGTTTTGAGCAATAAAAAATTATCTTTGGGAAGAAGATAGGGAAGGAGCATTTTGTCCTTAGGTAGTGTGGATTGTCCTCGGCTATCGCACTGTCCCCACCTTACCCCCTTCCCAAGTCAGTGCAGAAGGAAGGAGGGAGGGTGGCACCTCATTCCCCTGTCGCTGTCGTCACAGGGCCTCAGTGCTGAGCTGTGCCCGGTGGGGGTCGGGGATGGGCTTAGCAGTGCCAGGCGCTGCTCCCCACCTCTCTCTGGGTGGGGGGGCATTTGAGGAGCATGCCAGCAGATAGAGTGAAGACGGAATACTCCTTTTTTTTTTTTTAAAGATTTTTATTTATTTATTTATTTTTAGAGAGGGGAAGGGAGGAAGAGAGGGAGAGAAACATCAATGTGTGGTTGCCTCTCAAACACGCCCCCCAATGGGGACCTGGCCTACAACCCAGGCATGTGCCCTGACTAGGAATCGAGCTGGTGACCCTTTGGTTCGCAGGCAGGCACTCAATCCACTGAGCCACACCAGCCGACAGAATACTTCTTAGCAGAGAATATCGTAGTTAAATTGATTGACCGTTGCCTTTCCTTTTTGTGGCTGGCTGGAATGGCAGCCTTTCAGAAGCCTGTTACTTGGCGTTCGGTCTGCATACACGTCTCATTATTTGGGTCAGTGATGCGGCTGCCCCCATTTTCTTCTGGCAGTGACAGTGTGTTTGGGGCCGGGAGTAGTCTCTTCAGTCAGTGGTGCCAACGATGACGAGCACCATATTCACACTAAGTTGTCGTTGGTGGAAGCTTTTGTAATAGCATTTTCTCTAGACTGATTCTTTCTTCTGCACGATTTGTTACATTGCGAAGAGTAGTAAAGATGTGCATTTTCTCTCCCCTTCTCTCCCTCCCTCTCTTGTGCAAACAGATAGAGCTGATTGACAGGGTTGATGACATCTATCGGAACACTTCCTGGGACAACGCAGGCTTTAAAGGCTATGGAATCCAGATAGAACAGGTATTGGTCAACGCAGGTGCTGACGTCACTCACGAGTGTGTGATGTCAGTGTTTGTCACTTACACTCATACCCCAAAGCTTTTCTTCAAATGCAATCATAAATAAATATCCTCAAATGCCAGTACTTCTTGTCTGATTTATACGGTGCTCATGGTATTATTTATAGATTATGAAGTCTTCTGTTCTTAAGCTTCTTTTAGGCAGAAGGCCTTTTTTGCTGCTCTGATCTCTCCTTTCTCTGAATTCTTGGCCTTCTGTCCCCCACCTCGTGCTCTGTGTCTTTGATTGGGCTTTCTGTCGTCAGAGCCACAGCACGTGGTGCTGGGTCCTTAGTCAGAGACTTCGCTGAGAACTACCGTGGACGTTGCAAGGCATTTCTACACGCAGAGCCACGAGGTCCCTTCTTCCCACACCTCCTGATCTCACAGCTGTGTCCAGCCACGGTGTGCCAATGTCATCTCACTGTCTCAGAGTAAAGATTGTTCCAAATTCATAAGACCAATTAAAAAGGCTGTTTTGAAATTGGGCATGGCTTTGGACAGACACTTTGGTATGGAAACTATGGAAATTACTGTTTCTATTTTTTTCCTAGGTTCTTTGTAAATTAATAACCCTATTACAGATTCTGTAGATGGAATTTAGAGATTTTTTGAAGAAGTGTGAAATTATACATCATTCTTATAAATGTTAAACTCTTTTAGTACTTGCATAAAACTAAGAGTTATTTTTCCCTTTTCCATTCTTCTGCTTGCATTTTCTTTTTTAAGCTGTTGCTTGAGTAGATAACACATATGTGGTACAAACGCCAGGGAACAGTGAGTCACCTCGCCGGCCGCCCACTGTAACGCAGCCTTCCCCAAAGACGTCCATACTAGTGCCTGCACAGCGTGTGTGTGCGCGTGTGTGCCCCCACGCTGGTGGGTGCCACCCTCCCGGGTTGTGCTTTCCCACTCCATGAACGTGTTTGCGGCTCTCCCAGCATGGCCTGTGTCAGGCTGCCTCGCTTGTTTAGACAGCTGCGACTTGTTTGAGTTTTATGGGATCAGTAAATAAAACTGCTTTTTGCTTTAGAGCTGGGTGTCAAACTCATTTTCACCGGGGGCCACATCATCCTCGTGGTTGCCTTCAAAGGGTCAAATGTAATTTCATCTCCTTAACAGTTAAGGAGTAGTTACATGTATACAGTCCTAAACTGATTTCAGCCCTTTGAAGGCAACCATGAGGCCGATGTGGCTCCCGGTGAAAATGAGTTTGACACCCCTGCTTTAGGACTTGGAACCCATTGAAAAAAATAGGTGTGATAAGGGAGATGAGAACACATAGCTTGTTTAATGATGACAGATGGATGGGAAGATGTAGTTTAGATGTGCAGGCACAGCAGGTTTCCTGTTTCGTCCCCGAATTGACCTTGCCCACCCACCTTCAAAGCTGCAAAGGCCGCCCCAGTGAGCTTACCACGTGGTGGCAGAGCAGACAGAATATGCCCCCCCGCAGGCAGGCAGGGCCAGAGAGACCCAGAAACGAGGGTGCTGAGCATGGCTTTGCTTTGAGCAGGTTACAATGCATTTGTAGGATGAGTACTGGGAACAGCCCGTTCTTTACAATCTCTCACCCCTGTCCTCTGCAGTGACGTGCGTCTTACTGTTCTGTACCTCTGCCTCTGCCTAGTGGAATAACTATTTCAGACTGAGTTGTCATTTTCTTCAGCTAAATACAGAGGAAATGAAAATTTGGGAGTACATTTATAGATTTATGAATCATTCATTGACATGTTTTCCTTACCATATGCTTCTCCCGTTGTTTTTAAACATTGACTATTTAGAGCTGAAGAATTCTGTGGAATTCCGGTTCAAAAACATATTTTTTTCTAGAATCGCAGTCTTTTTTGAATATCTAAAACAACACAGCGTTCAGAGTTGGTGACTTTTCCTGAAGTGTTCTCAGTGTATTATTTCTTTAAGTGTAGATCCGCATCCTCAAGTCTCCACAAGAGGTGAGACCTGGTGAGAAGCACTACAACATGGCAAAAAGCTACCCAAACGAAGAGAAGGATGCTTGGGATGTGAAGATGTTGCTCGAGGTAGGTTGTGGAGCCCGGACTGGCGGGGTGCCAGAAGACCCCCAGTGGTTTCTGCGGGTGGGCGGCGTCCGCGCTACTGAAGGGGCACATTGGAGAAAGTGCGCGGACGCTGGAGCAGCCCCCAGCCGCCCAGCAGTCACCCCATCCCGGCAGCAGGGCCGGTGGCAGAGGGGAAGGCTGTGCGCACGAAAGCGCCCACAAGCAGTGCTGCTGCTCCCTGCTGGCTCTGAGGGTCCCGTGGGGGGCAGGGGGACAGGGCTTCTGAAAGTCGGCACATGCCCAGCACAGACGTCTTCTGTCCCCTTTTGTTTGTTTGGGTCTCAAACTTTTCAGTGAACCTGTCAGGTCAGTAATGATCAAGCGGTGTGGGAATAAATTAGGTGGCACAAATGTGGTTAGAGATCTGGAAGTTCTGTGGGGGAACGTTGAGTCTGTGTTTTGTCCTGGTGACACCCTAAAGGCAGCTGGCTTGCACGGTCTGCCTTGACAGAGCGTGGCTCGTCCTGTGTGCCCTGCGAGTCAGCGCCTGGGGCGTGTGCGGCGATGCGTGTTAGTTCCTCTTGGCGCTCTGAAAAATCCCCACACATTTAGCAGCTTGAAACAGCCCTGTGTCTGTCTGATAGTTTTCGAGGGTTAGTCCGGGCTCCTCTGGGTTCTCTGGCGAGGGTCTCACAAGGCGGAAGTCTAGTTCTTAGAGTTTGAGTGGAGTCCCAGGAGTGTTACTGACTTTTTCCGGGCGAGTCCCAGAGAGCACTCTGTGTGGTACCGCCGTGCCTTGTTCAGGATGACCTGCTGGCAACCCCACAGGCAGGTTGGGATGGCACCGTGTTCTTCTAACGAGACTCTGCACGTGCACTCGTCTGTCTGGACTGCTGAGACCAAAAGGACCACGGGCGGGGGTGCGAAAGGACAGACACTCACTGTCCCACGGTTCTGGAGGCCTGAGGTCAAGGTGTCAGCTGAGTTGGTTCCTTCTGAGGTCTGTCTCTTTGGCTGGCAGATGGCTGTCCTCTCCCTCTGTCCATCTGTCTGTACCCGCATCCGCTCTTAGAAGGGCACCAGTCAGGTTGGGTTAGGGTTACCCGTGTGACCTCATTTTACCTTGATTACCTCTTTAAAGGTGTCATCTTCCAATACGGTGACGTTCTGAGGTACTGATGGTTAAGACTTGAACATATGAATTTGGGGGAACACAGTTCAGCCCATAACAGCAAGCTTAAATGACTTGTCCTTGGGGAGTCCTGCAGCTGTTACTGACGGCCAGAATCGAGCGGCCAGATGCCCTGACCCCGGGACAGCCAAACCGTTGCACCTGTCGGCCTGTCTGAGGGGAGGCATGAAAGGGAAGCCCTTGGCTTGGCTGATGCTCCCCCAGTCCCCCTCTCAGGCTCCTCGAGATTCCCAGAGACCCCCCCCGCCGTGCCCCCGAGCTGTCGGAGACCCAGCGTGGCCAGGGTGGTGTCTCCTGGCTACACCACATCCCTCACCCAGGCCTTCCTGCCACTCAGTCAAGCATTTTAAAAATCAAGGTCTTTTTAGGTTGGAGACTGCAGGTTGTTTTAGCTGAGGCTTTCGAAGTAATACATAGAGCCCTTTCAGGAAAAAGCACCAGTGCTGACTGAAATGGATTTCAATCTTAGTTTTAGTAACATAAAACTAACTGCACACGCTCACTCTCCTCTAAGTTTACAGTTATAACTCCTGTACATTGTAAAACCAAAGCCAGCTTGAAAAAACACAGCCCTGCCAAGCCAGTAGAGTCCTTGAATGGCGTGCGAGGCCTCCCCCGGAGAGGTGTCCCCGCCCCCAGACTGACACATTTGGGAGTCCAGTGCTGGGCTGCAGGGTCTCCGCCAGCCCCTGTGGATTCTGACAGCTGCTGTACAGAGCTCCCCGTCTTCCCTTTTGTGGGCCCCCGCACCGCCCTGCCTGTGCAGGTGATGGTCTGCTCCTCGCCTGTGCAGGTGGGTGGGCCGAGCCGTGGGTGAGGACCTCACAGTTTGGTGCGGACCTGCAAGCACGTGGTACTGTGCTTGGTTGAAGCCTCTTGCGGGATGATGTCATTGGTAATGCAATTAAGAATATTTTTCTTTCTTAAAGCAATTTAGCTTTGATATAGCTGAAGAGGCATCTAAGGTCTGCCTGGCACACCTTTTCACGTACCAGGACTTCGATATGGGAACTCTTGGGCTAGCGTATGTTGGCTCTCCCAGGGCGAACAGTCACGGAGGCGTCTGTCCGAAGGGTAAGCTCCTGCCTGCACGTGTGTGGCCGGCTGATGGGTCACATAGGGCCCTGAGCTGACCACGGCGTCCGTCTGTCCCTGTCACCTGCAGCGTACTACAGCCCAACCGGGAGGAAGAACATCTACTTGAATAGTGGTTTGACCAGCACCAAAAACTACGGTAAAACCATTCTTACAAAGGTGTGTTCTTTTATTTTTTTAAAGAATAGACGTTTAGTTTATCATAGTTGTATATTTATGTAGATGTCTTCTAAAAGAGTAATACATACTGGTTTTTTTTTTTCTGTCTAAACACATTCTGTGGTGGGCAGTATGAAAATGAAGGGTTTCTGGGTTGCTGTTTTCCCTAGGGCGTTCCCTGGAGCACCCCTTCCTGTTCCTGCCCAGTGGGTGCTGGTTTCCTGGTCCCGCCGTGTGGCTGGTGTCTGGAGACGGCCCTTACTTGTCTCCTGGATCCCTGCTCCTCCTCTTTTTGACTCACACCCCACAAATCCTCTAGGAGTCTCCTAGGAAAGGGGACCCAAAGGCGAACCCCTGAGATGTTGAAAGTGAGAACGGGTGTATTCCCCGATCTCTCCGTGCTTGAAGGCATCGCTCCATTGTCCTTTAGTGTTCGAGTCGCTATTAAAGAGTCTGAAGTCGTTCCGGTTTTTTATGCTTCCTCTGTGGCCTGCTTTTTCCCTCTGGAAGACTTTAGGATCTTGTTTTTGCCCAGATGCATCCATTAGAAATATGTCAGACATGTTCCAGAGAACCCACATGACACACGACCCAACACAGAGACTTCAGAAAGGGGCGCGTTTGCCTCAGTTGGGGGGTCTGTAAGGCAGCACTTCCACCGGCTCCAGGAGCTCAGGTGCTGGGGACCCAGGGTCCCCCGCCGTCTCTCAGCCGTGGAGGCTCAGGCCTTTGTCCTCCTCATCACCCCACGGTCCCAGGACGGTCCCCTTCTGTGTTGCAGAAAGGAGGGCACAGCAAGCACAGCCTGTTTCTGTTAGAAAGCTGGGCTGGAAGCCCTGCCCACCAGCTTCTGTTTCTGTCTCAGTGGGCAGAGCCGGGTCGTGTGGCTGCCCAAGCCCTCAAGGGAATGTGGGGAGGGAACTGTTCTGGTTGAGTACCCGGAGCAGAGTTAAGGGTTCTTTCGGCATCTGACGAATCAGGACCCAGTTTACAACAGCAGGGCCCACTGGCCAAAGCTGGTGACGGCTGGGTGTTGGGAAGTAATGTTTTCTCTGCATCGTCTTTAAGGAAGCTGACCTGGTTACCACTCACGAACTGGGGCACAATTTTGGAGCAGAACACGATCCGGATGGTCTGGCGGAGTGTGCCCCCAACGAGGACCAGGGAGGGAAGTTCGTGATGTACCCCATAGCTGTGAGTGGGGATCATGAGAACAATAAGGTACGTGTCTCGGAGCTTCTCGGTGTGGGTAGGAAGGGAGCGGCTGTTTAACTACAGCGAGAGCTCAGAGCAGGTCCGTTCTGGGGGCAGGGGCTGCAGATCAGCACAGGCCCGGGGACCGGCGTGTGTTCGGACAGGGTTCTGACAGTGCACTGGTTGACTTGAGATACTGCTGTGGATTTCAGAGACTTTCAGAGTGGCTGTGACTGACTGACTCTGAGAGTCTGAACGGAAAGTGCCCTAGATGTCTGGTCCCGTCGTCTTACCTGGACTGAAGTGGCGGCAGCAGTGTGGGGAAGACGTCCCGCCGATGTGGAGAGGGCTGGGGCGGGGCTAAGGGCGGGTCTCCAAGCAGGGAAGATACTGCAGTGTTTGTCCCGACTTCCCTTTGGTAAATATCTGCTGTGACAGTTCATCGGAAGGTCCTTTTTATTTATTTCCCTTTTCATACCTTCATTGTTGTTTAAAAACCAATGAACGCATTGTAAAACTTTCTCAACAATGAAACGTGTGGAAAGTTACTGTTCCTCGGAGTTTCGTCAGTTGTACCCACCGTGAAGGAGTAAGGGGTAACGTCCGAGCCCTCACTAGCTGTGCTGACGTGAGAGGGCCTGGCACAGGAAAGGTTTAAATAGTGAGAGAGAACGGTCAGTTTAAGAGTTTGGTAGTAGCCAGAGTCCTGCATGTCGTTTTTAAATGATGTTTTATTGATCACGCTATTACAGTTGTCCTGATTTTCCTCCCTTGCCCCCTCCACTCAGCACCCCCACTCCCTCAGGCAGTCCCCCACCCTTGTTCGTGTCCACGGACGTGCGTGTAGGTTCTCTGGCTGCACTCACATTCCCATGGCAGTTCTGTACCTGCCTGTTTGTACTTCTCAGTGTCGTCCCCCCCCC